>PVKV010005017.1:90607-114896 GCA_004027835.1 Alouatta palliata | reverse complement strand
AGGGGTATATTTAACTGCGTTTAGAATGGAGAGGAAGACTGATCTTAACTGCTTCCTGCTAACAGGGGCACTGTTTTGGGAAAACAGCAGTCTGATCTCCCTGAGAGGCCTATCTAAGGATCCCTGGTAAAAGGGAACCATTGTTCAAGCCTCCAATTGCATGACCATTAGGAGTATCATGGCCTCAAGGTGAGAAAACGCAAACTGGGTTGTTAGAACACATGTATCAAAATGAAATAAGGAGATGAGGAGAACTCAAAAATTTCAAGGCTGCCAACACCCAAAGAAGTAGTGGCTATAGTTATGCTGGCAAAGATTTGGGTGCATGGGGCTTGACTGGTTAGTTTCTGTGTTCTTACTTTCTCTAAAACAGAAAGCTTTGGGTTATGGGCACCCTATTTATACGTATCACCTGGCAGCATTTGCAGGATAATTGCCCAGAATTAAAATATTAAGGCAGATTTTTACATTACTCATCTCTTTTGTTTCTCCTGAGCTGCACCTGGAGATCACTGGCTGGGTCACAGGAATAAGCATGGTTAGTCTAGAATGTAGGCAAAAACTTAAAAACACTAATGAGTCTAGAATTTAATGACAAGCGTATAATAAGTTTTGAAACATAATTTTCTCTCTCTCCAGTCCCCAATTTTTAAAAAAACATATCATGTTAAGTACAAGTTGTTTTCAAAATAAATTTTAGTCTTATACTCAGCCTGATTATTTGCATAAAGTGCAGCAAGAATCATTATTTACACACAGGCTTCTAAAATTGACTTTGATGAAACTCTGTTCCATAAGGAATCTCAAATAAGACTTTATAAAGCTGAGCCCAGCCATGCATTTGTAGCCTCAAATATCTATGAATTGGGTAAATTTCTCTCTTCTTGAGGTTCCATGATAGCTTGGGACTCCTGAGTCTGTTAGAAAGCGACATTTCTCCCTCACCACAGGTTAGGAACCCTGTACAGGAACTTTATAGACAACACATGAGGCCAGTTTTCCCAAGGGGCTTTTATTGGCTCTCTAAGTCAAGCTTGATTCCTTAAAGGAAAGCACACTCTCCTAGTCAAAGCCTTGGTAAAACAAACAGTTTTTACAGTTGTGTATTGTTGGAAAAGAAAATAAATTTTTACTGCACTTATGCAAATCACTGTATTGCCATAAGCTGAGAATACTCACAAGTAGATTCCAAATTCTGAAGAAAACAAGCAGAGAGAAACGAATATGGTCCAAATTTTGTTCACAGAAGTAGACCTTACTCAATTTTTAAAAGCTGTAAATAGCTCAAAATAAAAGTTTTCCTGACCTTGGAAAAATGAAAAATGAGCAACATTTTAAGCAAAAAGTTAGAAAATATTACTTTAGTTTTCTCTTACTTCAGTGCATTCAGTTAATTCTTGTTCTACATGATACTCATGAACATTTTACCTCTTCATGAGCCTTGAAGCTTTTTCCTCTATTCCAATGTCACAATCTGCAAAGGTATCAGAAACCTGCATTTAAGAACAGCCCTCAAAGTTCCATAATTGATTATAAACGATCTTTTGAAAAAGATCAAACAAGACAACAATCGTCTTGTTGAATGACAAAATATTTTTGAGAAAATATTTTTGGGTGGTCACAGTTAAAAACACAGTTGACAAATGAATTTGGTCATTTCTGTGGTTTACAATAACATAATAACTCTAATTATGATTGATAGCATTTACTTAGACACTAGAATTTTAGAAATCTCATAAAATTTTAGAACATGTGTTAATTTAATCCACTAAAATATAACATGAAGTAGGTTAAACATTATTTTTATTTTGACTGTCCAATGTAACTAAACATGTTAAAGGATTAAAACACTTGATGTTATAAAATCAAATGCCAGGTTATCATAAGTTAATTATTGAGCAAAAATAATGGCTCAAAAAAAATTTTTTAAATTTTTCTTATTAAGAGGGAAGACTTGGCTTTCTGAACAATCTTTCTCTTGTCTTTCTCTTTCTTTTTTTGGTAGTTTATTTGCAAGGCAAACAAAAATCATTCATTATCCTTTAATATTACATGAAAATTTTGCAAAACTCTTTTTATAGAAAACCTTTCTCAAAAGGGAGAAAGCCAAATTCCATCCTTACATTATTCCACTATTAATTTCAACCCCAATTTTTATTTTTTTAAATATATATTTTTAAATATATATTTTATTGCATTTTAGGTGTTGGGGTACATGTGAAGAACACGCAAGATTGTTGCATAGGTACATACATGGCAATGTGGTTTGCTGCCTTCCTCCCTATCACCTATATCTGGCATTTCTCCCCATGTTATCCCTCCCCAACACCCCACCCCCCATCCCTCCCCTAGTTCCCCCACACAGACCCCAGTGTGTGATGCTCCCCTCCCTGTGTCCATGTGTTCTCATTGTTGAACACCTGCCTATGAGTGAGAATGTGCGGTGTTTGATTTTCTGTTCTTGTGTCAGTTTGCTGAGAATGATGTCAACCCCAATTTTTAAATAAGACCTTACAGACAATTCTATCCAATCTTAACCAGTTTGACCATGAAACAAGATTCTTATAAATCTTTTATAATCCTTTATAAATTTTTGTTAAAGAGCAGATCAGTGCCTTAAAAAACTATTGCTGTGGCCGGGCACGGTGGCTCACGCCTGTAATCCTAGCACTTTGGAAGGCCGAGGTGGGTGGATCACCTGAGGTCAGGAGTTCAAGACCAGCCTGGCCATTATGGTGAAACCCCATCTTTAAAAAAAAAAAAAAAAAAAAAAAAAAACTATTGCTGTGTTGCTGTGTTTTTATTCCACTGCTCAATTTATGGGAAAACCAAATAATATCCTTTTGAATTTACTCAATGTGTTTACACACAGAATTTTTTTTTACAAGATTAATTTTTACAAACCTTCCACAATTTGTTCAAACCTTTAGCTTTATCTTATTTAATTTAAAACAATCTTGTAACCCTCCAAAATAGGCAAAAATTTACATTCCCATGACTTTCTGTAATGTACTAAAAACACATTTTACTTTCCTTAAACACCTTGCCTGTAAATCTATTTTCAGTACACTCAGTTACATTTTATAATGGTAACACTTAGCAATTTTTCATTTTGGTGTAAAACCTCATAAGTTATTGTAATTATGTATTAGGTGCAGATAGAATCTGACTGTTTCCAGCATAGTTAGGGGTGTGGCTACTTCCATATGTCCCCAGGCCTTACCAAATAGTTAAGCAGGTGAGTCTGACAATTTTCAAAAGTTTAAGAAGCAGTTTATAACCTTAAAATATTGAGTAAACCTAGTATTTAACCTGCATAATTTAGACCACATATTTATATTTTAATGATATTTGTATTTTACCAATAATCTTTAAAACTGCTTTTGTCAAGATTAAAGTCATGTGAACTAAAAGGCATTGCAGCTTCTATTTTTCCTTTAAAAATATTTGATCTGACTTCCACCAAGATGGCCAAATAGGAAAAGCTCTGGAGCGCAGTTCCCAGCAAGAGTGACGCAGAAGGCGAATGATCTCTGCACTTCAAACCGAGGTACCGGGTTCATCTCAGTGGGACTGGTTGGAGAATGGGTGTAGCCCAAGGAGGGCAAACTGAGGCAGGGAGGGATGCTGCCTCACCCAGGAAGTGCAACTGGCCAGAGGATTCCCCTTCTACCAAATGGAGGCCATCAGAAACTTTTCCCCTCCGGCACTCTGGTTCAGATACTGTGCTTCTCCCAAAGTCTTTAACAATCCAGAGACCAGGAGATCCCTGCTGGGCTGAAGGCACCAAGTTACCAGCATAGATCTGAGTGGCCACTCCGGCTGCTGCCACGGGCTGTCAGTGCAAACCTGAGTGGAGGTTTTGAGCTGGTGCCTGGAGCGCCTGTGAGACAGAGCTTCCCATTCCCCAGAAAGAGGGGGAGCTGAAAGCAGTGAGCCAAGAGATACAGCTTGGTGGGTCCCATTCCCCCAAATACCAGAAAACTGAAACTCTCTGGTTTGAGAGTTTCAAAGCCAGCACATCAGTTTGAGCTCTACTTGGGATGATTGAGCTCGGAGGGGGAAGGGTGTCTGCCATTGTCCAGGTGGTTCTAATCTTACCTGTGCAAACAAAAGCCAGAGGAAGGTCACACAGCAGCTGGACTGAGCCCATGGCAGCCCAGCAGCACCTCTGCAGGCAGACTGTGACTAGACTCTCTTCTTGCTAGGCAGGGCATCTCAGAAAAAAGACAGCAGCACATCAGGGACATGTAAATAAAACCCCACCTTCCCGGGACAGAGCACCTGGGAAAAGGGATGGTTGTGAGTTCTGTTGCAGCAGACTTAAGTGTCCCTGCCCAGCAACAATAAAGGGAGCAATGGAGCTCCCAGCACAGCACTTGAGCTCCAATAAGGGACAGATCACCTCCTCAAGTGGCTCCCTGACCCCTATATAACCAAATAGATGCCTTATACAGGAGAGCTCTGTCTGACATCTGGTGGATACCCCCCTGGGACAAAGCTACCAGAGGAAACAAAAGGCAGCAGTCCTTGCTGTGGACACAAACAGATGGAAAAACATTCCATGCTCATGGTTAGGAAGAATCAATATCATGAAAATGGCCATACTGTCCAAAGTAATTTATACATTCAACACTATCCCCATCAACCTACCATTGACCTTCTTCACAGAACTGGAAAAAAACCCTCAAATTTCATATGGAACCAAAAAAGTGCCTGCATACCCAAGACAATCCTAAAGAAAAAAAAAAAAAAAACCAAAGCTGGAGGCATCTTGCTACCTGACTTCAAACTATACTATGAGGCTACAGTAATCAAAACAGCATAGTACTGGTACCAAAACAGAGATATAGACCAATGGAACAGAACAGAGGCCTTGGATGTAACATCACACATCTACAACCATCTGATCTTTGACAAACCTGACAAAAACAAGCAATGGGAAAGAATTCCCTCTTTAATAAATGGTGTTGGGGAAACTGGCTAGCCATGTGCAGGAAGCAGAAACTGGACCCCTTCCTTTCACTCTACACAAATATTAACTCCAGATGGATTGAAGACTTAAACATAAGATCTAACACCATAAAAACCCTAAAGGGAAACCTAGGCAAAATCATTCAGGACACAGACATAGGCAAGAACTTTATGGCTAAAACACCAATAGCAATGGCAACAAAAGCCAAAATAGACAAATGGGATCTAATTAAAAGGACCAGCTACTGCAGAGCAAAAGAAACAGTCGTTAGAGTGAACTGGCAACCAACAGAATGGGAAAAAATTTTTGCAATCTACTTATCTGACAAAGAGCTAACATGCAGAATCTACAAAGAACTAAAGGAGATTTACAAGAAAAAACAAAGTACCCCATCCAAAAGTGGGGGAAGGATATGAACAGATACTTTTCAAAAGAAGACATTTATGTGGCCATCAAACATATGAAAAAATGCTCATCATCACTGGTCATTAGAGAAATGCAAATCAAAACCACAATGAGATACCATCTCACGCCAGTTAGAATGGCGATCATTAACAAATCTGGAGACAACAGATGCTGGAGAGGATGTGGAGAAATAGGAACACATTTACACTGTTGGTGGGAGTGTAAATTAGTTCAACCATTGTGGAGGACAGTGTGGCGATTCCTCAAGGACCTAGAACTTGAAATTCCATTTGACCCAGCAATCCCATTACTGGTTATATATCCAAAGGATTGTAAATCATTCTATTATAAAGACACAAGCACACGTATATTCATTGCAGCACAGTTTACAATAGCAAAGACCTGGATCCATCCCAAATACCCATCAGTGATAGACTGGATAAAGAAAATGTGGCACATATGCACCATGGAACACTATGGAGCCATAAAAAAAGATGAGTTGATGTCCTTTGTTGGGACATGGATTAATGTGGAAACCATCATTCTCAGCTAACTGACACAAAAACCGAAAACAAAACACCACATTTTCTCACTCATAGGTGGATGTTGAACAATGAGAACACATAGTCACAGGGAGGGGAACATCACACACTGGGGTGTGTTGAGGGTGGGGGACTAAGGGAGAGATAGCAGGTGGTGGGGAGGTTGGGGAGGGATAACACTGGAAGAATTGCCTGATGTAGGTAACAGGGGTTTGGAGGCAGCAAGCCACCATGGCATGTGTGTACCTATGCAACAATATACAACAATCTGCACATGTACTCCAGAACTTAAAGTATAACAAAAACAAATTTGATCTAAGCACTTATTTTTCTCTAAGTCAATTAATTTGAACTTTTTTTTATATAAACATGATACACATAACAAATATACAGCTACAGAGACAAATAGCAGAAAATCCAGCAGCTGTAAGATTTCTCCTTTGCCAATCTCCTAACTGGATTACTGGCCTCAGAATGGAGACTTTGAAGAAACAGGTCTAGGTAAACATTTAGTTTCCAGGGCCTGATTAGCAGGGATAGCTGGAAAACAAAAACAAATTTTGACAGGAACCTATCCATTTTAAATTCTTAATGTTCCATGAGTAGAAAAGAGGTTTTCGTGTTACTTTTTTGGTTTTGTTTTTTGTTTTTGTTTTTCCTAGAATGGTGTCTATAGCACCTTCTGTTTTTCTCAAGCAGTCCCAGGCTATCAGAAGTTATCTCATGTGTGCATCATAGGCGAGTGCTGAACAATGAGAACACACGGACACAGGGAGGGGAGCATCTCACACTGGGGTCTGTCGGGGGGAAAAAGGGGAGGGACAGCGGGGGGTGGGGAGTTGGGGAGGGATAGCATGGGGAGAAATACCAGTTATAGGTGATGGGGAGGAAGGCAGCAAATCACACTGCCATGTGTGTACCTATGCAACAATCTTGCATGTTCTTCACATGTACCCCCAAACCTAAAATGCAATAAAAAGTATATATATTATTAAAAAAAAAAAAGAGTGGCAAGACAAAATGGGGAAAAATAATTCAGTCGACTGAGGAGAAAAAACAAAACAAAACCAAAAAAAAAAAAAAAAAAAACCCTTCTCCAGCAGAAAAGATCCAAGAAGATTAAAGACATAAGGGCCTTTTAAATATACCTATAGCTATGATATCCACTTTTAATTAAGCTGACTTTAAATCTTAGCACTCTTAAGAACATCCTTTTAAATTCCTTATTACCCAACTTTAGCTGCACCAAGCGGCCCATATTTCTGGCTTTTGAACTTTGCCAAAAGTAACCATACATGTGAAACCAGCTAGCCTCAACTAAGGTTATAACTTAACCATGAGTGTATGAGGTAATTGCAAAGAGATGGTAAACAGTTTTTACAAAATTTGGAATCTTTAAAGGCAGCTCAGAGAAAGGAAGATTGAAACAAGTAAGATAAAAGTTTATGGAAGGGGCGAAATTTGCAAATGGTAAAAGTCACACAAAGTACTCATTTAACCAGAAAGTACTCATTTCCTAAGCTAGGATTGAACCTGGGCCACCATTGTGAAGTGGCAGAGACCAAAAGAAAGTACTACCATGTGGTGACAAGGTCAAACTCCCAAGGACATGCAAGAGGGGAACCTCATCCAGTTTTTTATTTCAGAGAACTACTGCAGGGTTTGTCACTGACCAGTTTGCTGGGCTGCCTTTAACAGTGGGTTTATGGGGTCCTAAGATTGTGTTCCGTCCTCAGGTGTTTCTCCTTATAACAGAACCATACAGAAAGACAAACAAAGCACACCAGATTGGCTACAGCTTATGACTAGCCTCATAAATCCTTTTATACCATTAATCAAAAGTTATACAATATATATATATACACACACACACACACACACACACACACACACATATATATGTAGTGATATATATATATATATATATATAGTGATTTATAACATTCATTCTACTGGCTTGCACAGGGAGAGAGAGGCCAGAAGCCTGACTGGTAAAAATGTTTACACTTTTGCTGTTATGTTATGTCAGGCTTCTGGAATCCCTTCCCCTGAGCTATAGAATCCTATTGACCCTGGAGTACTATAAAGTGGGAGCAGACAAAGAGCTTATCTGCATCTTCCTCAGGAGATCTCTCAGGTAGAATTGTAATTTCTTCCCACTTCGATTTTGAGCCAAGTAGTTTAAGATTTGGGAAAATTAAACTTTCCCAGTTTTGGGGATGCATTCATGGGAAGTGTCCTGTTGTATTGAGACTCAATTACTCATGCACGAAGGGAGGACAGAGGGAGGAGAAAATAGGAAAACGAAGGTGCTTTTTTTTTCAAAGGTGTCCTAGTGATTCAGAATTCATTTGAGACAAGTACAGACAGAAGATGGTTGGTTTCCCATCTGGAAAGAGGAAAAAAAGATGTCCCTTAGTTCCTTTCTCTTCCCAGAAAATACCCAGAGTATATGAGGGGGAGAAAAAAGGCATCCCCTTTTTTCTTCTGTCCTTATATTTCTGTGTCCCAGTAATCTTGGCTGGTGCCGCCCATGGATGCTGATGTGGCCTTCACCCATATAACACAGAGGCGTATAGGTCAGAAATATCTGGACATTCCTACACACTGGCCTATCCTCTCATCTGCCAGTAACCTTTGAGTTTCCAAGACCTCATCTATTCCATGAATATGAACACAGCCTCCTTCCATGAAGTGAGAGCCCAATCAGCAGAAATTAGTCTTGCTCACTCCCTGTAGCACCTGATATGGTTTGGCCATGTTGCCACCCAAATCTTATTTTGAATTGTAGGTCCTTAAATCCTCACATGTTGTGGGAGGGACCTGGTGGGAAGTAATTGAATCATGGGGGCATGTTTTTCCCATGTTGTTCTTGTGATAGTAAATGTCTCTCGAGAACTGATGGTTTTATAAAGGGCAGCTCCCCTGCACGTGATCTCTTGCCTGCCACCATGTGGAACATTTCTTTGTTTCTCCTTCACCTTCTATCATAATTGTGAGGCCTCCTTAGCTATGTGGAACTGTTAGTCCACTGAGCATATTTCTCTTTATTAATTACCCAGTCTTGGGTATATCTTTATTAGCAGCATGATAACAAACTAATACACTCACCTACTCTGTGCCCCTTGACTTCCATTGTTGCCTGCCTTTGGATCCCTCAGATCTAGTTTTTCTTACTAAGGCTTAAACATGAAGCTTAGAATTGAGTTTGGGACAAAAAGATGCCTCTGGAGGGTGCATGGATTCCTTTAAATTAAGTCCCAGGTGGCCCTCACCAGATTTGCAGCCAACAGCTAGCAGGGCTTCTCCTCCATTGCTTCCTTTTTTTATTTTTTTTTTAATTGTTTAAATTATGTATTGAAGATCTTTGGCCATACAAACAAAAAGGAAAATTACTCCCCATCCTCTTTGGTAAAAATGGTGAATCACAGTTTCTACATAGTAAAAATGATTTTATTTAATATTAAGAAATTTAACATCTGAAATCAGAAAAATGTACTGTCTCTCTTGTTAATATCTCAAGTAAATATCAACAAAAACTGGAGATTTTTTTTAACTTATTTATTTTACTTTAGGTGCATACTGTATCTGGCATTTCTCCCCATGTTATCCCTCCCCACCCTCCCCTCCCTCCCCACCCCCCATTGTCTCTCCCTACTGTTCACTATGTGTGATGCTCCTCTCCCTGAGTACATGTGTTCTCGTTGTTCAATACCCACCTATGAGTGAGAACATATGGTGCTTGGCTTTCTGTTTTTGGGTCAGTTTGCTGAGAATGATGGTTTTCAGATTCATCGAAGTCCCTATAAGGAAGACAAACTCATCGTTTTTATGGCTGCATAGTATTCCATGGTGTATATGTACCACATTTTCTTTGTCCAGTCTATCATTGATGGGCATTTGGGTTGGTTCCAGGTCTTTGCTATTGTACACAGGGCTGCAATGAACATACGTGTGCATGTGTCTTTATAGTAGAACGATTTATAGTTCTTTGGGCATATACCCAATAGTGGGATTGCTGGGTCAAATGGAATTTCTATTTCTAGATCTTTGAGAAATTGCCACACTGTCTTCCACAATGGTTGAACTAATTTACACTCCCACCAAATGTGTAAGAGTGTTCCTATTTCTCCACATCTTCTCCAGCATCTGTTGTCTCCCAGTCTTTTAATGATCGCCATTCTAACTGGCATGAGATGATATCTCAGTGTGGTTTTGATTTGCATTTCTCTAATGACCAGTGATGATGAGCATTTTTTCATATGTTTGTTGGCCTCATATATGTCCTCTTTTGAAAAGTATCTGTTCATATCCTTCACCCACTTTTGAATGGGGTTGTTTGTTTTTTTCTTGTATATCTATTTTAGTTCTTTGTAGATTCTGGATATTAGCCCTTTGTCAGATGTGTAGATTGCAAAGATTTTTTCCCATTCTATTGGTTGCTGGTTGACTCTAATAATGGTTTCTTTTGCTGTGCAGAAGCTCTGGAGTTTAATTAGATCTCATTTGTCTATCCTGGCTTTTCTTGCCATTGCTTTTGGTATTTTCGTCATGAAGTCCTTGCCTATGCCTATGTCCTGGATGGTTTTGCCTAAGTTTTCTTCTAGTGTTTTTATGGTGTTAAGTTTTATGTTTAAATCTTTGATCCATCTGGAGTTAATTTTAGTGTAAGGTGACAGGTAGGGGTCCAGTTTTTGCTTTCTATACAATGCTAACCAGTTTTCCCAACACAATTTATTAAACATGGAGTCCTTTCCCCATTGCTTGTTTTTTGCTGGGTTTGTCAAAGATCAGATGGGAACTGGTTTTTTGAAAAGATCAACAAAACAGACAGACCACTAGCCAGATTAATCAAAAAGAAAAGGGAGAAGAATCAAATAGATGCAATAAAAAATGATAAATGAGATATCACCACTGATTCCACAGAAATACAAACTACCATCAGAGACTACTACAAATGGCTCTACTCACATAAACCAGTAAACCAGGAAGAAATGGATAAATTCCTAGACACTTGGACTCTACCAAAACTAAACCAGGAGGAAGCTGAAAATCTGAATAGACCAATAACAAGGGCTGAAGTGGAGGCAGCAATCGATAGCCTACCAACCAAAAAAAAAGGCCAGGTCCAGATGGGTTCACAGCTGAATTCTACCAGAGGTACAATGAGGAGCTGGTTCCATTCCTTCTGAAACTGTATCAAACAATACAAAAGGAAGGAATCCTCCCTAACTCATTTTATGAGACTAATATCATCCTGATACCAAAATCTGGCAGAGACTCAACTAAAAAAGAAAACTTCAGGCCAATATCCATAATGAACATCGAGACAAAAATCTTCAATAAAATACTGGCAAACAGATTGCAACAGCTCGTCAAGAAGCTTATCCATCATGACCGAATAGGCTTCATCACGGGGATGCAAGGCTGGTTCAACATATGCAAATCCATAAATGTAATCCATCAAATAAACAGAACCAAAGACAAAAACCACATGATTATCTCAATAGATGCAGAGAAGGTCTTCGATAAAATTCAACAACCTTCATGCTAAAGACTCTCAACAAACTAGGTATTGATGGAACGTATCATAAAATGATAAAAGCTATATATGACAAACCTACAGCCAAAATCATACTGAATGGGCAAAAGCTGGACGAATTCCTTTTGAAATCAGACACTAGACAAGGATGCCCTCTCTCACCAACATAGTACTGGAAGTTCTAGCCAGAGCAATCACACAAGAAAAAGAAATAAAGGGTATTCAATTAGGAAAGAAAGAAGTCAAATTGTCTCTATTTGCAGATGACATGATTGTATATCTAGAAGACCCCATCGTCTCAGCCCAAAATCTTCTCAAACTGATAAGCAACTTTAGCAAAGTCTCAGGATGAAAAATAAATGTGCAAAAATCACTAGCGTTCCTATATATCAATAACAGACAAACAGAGAGCCAAATCAAGAGCAAAATCCCATTCACAATTGCAACAAAGAGAATAAAATATCTAGGAATACAACTAACAAAGGATGTAAGGGACCTCTTCAAGGAGAGCTACCAACCACTGCTCAATGAAATAAGAGAGGACACAAATAGATGTAGAGACATTCCATGCTCATGGTTAGGAAGAATCAATATTGTGAAAATGGTCATACTGCCCAGAGTAATTTATAGATTCAGTGCTATCTCCATCAAGCTACCAATGACCTTCTTCACAGAACTGGAATAAAACATTTTAAATTTCATATGGAATCACAAGAGACCCACATAGCCAAGACAATCCTAAGCAAAAAGAACAAAGCCGGAGGCATCACACTGCCAGACTTCAAACTATACTCCAAGGCTACAGTAATCAAAACAGCATGGTACTGGTACCAAAACAGAGACTTAGACCAATGGAACAGAACAGAGACCGCAGAAGAAACACCACACATCTACACCCATTGCTTCCTTTTCATAAGAAGAGTGCTAAGGTGAAGCTGTGGAACCAGACCCTCCTTAAACAAGGGAGAGAAAGGAAGTCCTATAAATTTAGGACCTGGCCTGGTTAGGTGCCTCCCAAAAGAGAAAAGACTTTCAGTCTTTTCAGGGCTATGTGAACTCCTGACCTTGTGGAGAAAAGAGGAAAAAAACCAGCTTAAGTGTAGGGGAGGGGTAGGTGCCTTGGGGAAAAAGCCTCTTGCTCTATGCAAATAAGTTTCTTCAACAGGGTAAAAAAGCCTCATAATCACTACATCCTCCCCATTTCTAAGAATAGACAAAAACCACATTGTTCTGAATTACATTCCGGAGGACTGGGCCAAAGTGCCCATTCTACCCAGTAATATTTCTGTAGTTTGCTACAACATCCCCAATATTTTATATAAAGAAAAGATAAGTGCCATGAAAGAAGGAATAAAAATGCCATAAAAGAAGATTGGATTGGAACAAAGCTGAAAATTTCAACTCCTGACTGTGATGTGGGGTGAGTGGCATCCTCTGCTACAGCTGTGCCATTCACTCCTTAATTCGGTAGTAGAGACCTGCTGCTCTATCTGGTTTCAGAAAAAGTCTGAGAATAGGTCACTCTGCCAGCTGGGGACCTCCAGCTGGTGGCACCTCTGCCTGGGCCTGATTTGGGCACACTACCTGCTGCAGAAGATGGCCCACCAACTCAGCCCAGCTGGGTCATGCCTTGCTTGCATGACAGCTCAGCCAACAGCTGAACATGCCCCAGCCCACCTGTGTTATAGCTCATACCTGCATTGGGTAGTTTCCAAGTTTTTGTCCCACATTCAAGAAGAATGAGGATACACCAACTATTGGAGGGTGAGGAGGGCAGAGAAGGATTTCATTGAGTGACAGAATAGCTCTCAGCAGACAAGAGATACAGAGAGGTCCCCCACCAAGAGTAGGGTAGTTTTTCTCCCAGTGTGGCTAGACCTGGGGCTTTTATGGGTTTGGAATGGGCGTGTGTGGGCCGATTGGTTTGTTAGTATGCAAAAAACGTTGAAACAAACGCACCACTGAAAGGTGGGCAAGGCAGTGTAAAGAACAAATTGTAGGAAGATAGGTATATATAAAATAGGTAAAGGGTGGGGATCAGTTAGAGGAAAGTGTGCCAAATAGAAAGACAAGTTCTCCATCGAGTCCATGAATTTACCTGGGGCTTGTAGCTATGCTTTAAACTGTCTTCAATTTGAAGGTGGAGTTTCACTGAAGACCTGCCCCTGTCTGTCCAGGCATTTGTCTTCCTCCTGCTGCTCTCATTTAAAAATTGTTTTGCTCTCTGAGTTTAAATATATACTGATCCCAAATCTACACAATTTTATTTCTGCATAGGAAGCAGCACAGTGATGGAGCTTCAGGAAAGAAGAGTAACAATGATAAAATTTCTCAACTAAGAGAGCAAAAGAAGGTTAAGAAGGAGGTTAGGAAGGCAGACAATTTGAGTTCAAAGTCTGTCTTGGCCCTTGCCTAGGTATATGATTTTGGGTAAAGTAATTAACCTTCCTGAACAACATTTTTCTTCATTTGTAAAATGAAAGAGGATAATAGCCCCTAACCCCTAGGGTTGTTGTGAAAATAAAACAAAAACAAAAACAAATAAACAACAACAAAAAACCTACGTAGGTTATAGCAAGATAAAAATTCATTATTATCATCATAACCATCAATCAGTATCATTATAAAGTTGTAGTGTAATCATATGTTGAGAGATTGTATTGAGAGGCATAATTTAGTGGAATCAAATTTCTAGGTTTGAATTCTGAACAGTTTATGTGTTGTGAGCGTCTGGACCTCTCTGAGGTTCAGTTTCATTATCTGTATAATCTGGATAATAGTAGTATCTGCATCATGCAGTATTGTTGTGAAAATGACATGAGATAATCTATGTAAGGTACCTAGTACAGTGTCTGGCACATAGAAAAAGTAATGTAAGTTATTTACTCTCATGGTTGTTCTAAGAATTGTCAGTTCTCCTGAGTCCAAGCTAGAATAGTCTTTTTTTTTTTTTTTTTTTTTTAAGACGGGGTTTCACCATGTTGGACAGGCTGGTCTTAAACTCCCGACCTCAGGTGATCCACCCGCCTTGGCCTCCAAAGTGCTTGGATTACAGGTGTGAGCCACCACGCCTGGCCATTTTTTGGTCATCTGATAAAGAAAGATCAGAAAAATCTAGCCTTTATTCCTGGGAAAAACCCCTATGATCTTCAGTTTTATTATTGTTATGGACCAGAAGTTCATCTCTGCTGAATCATCAATGTGCTTAGGTTGACTATATGTATTACAACTCTCTTTTGCCCACCTCTCAGCGGTCAATGCCAAGTAGTTCCATTGTTTGAAGTTGCTCTTCCATCATGTATTGAGAAAAAGTGAAGTGTAGAAGAAATGGAAAGCTGTTTTATTTTTGAATGTATGAGATCATCTTCCTGATTGCCAACTAAGCCTTGCAGGGGCTGATCTTACCTAGGCTGCTTATCTGCTGGTAACAATAACTTCTACGGGAATTTGCTATTTTTTAAAATTGAAACATTTGTTAATGTCTTTAAAGAGTTTTAATCATATTGAGAAGGGACATGTCCCTTGCAGATCATGGACACACTGAATTTAAATCCTGATGGTTTGAATCATTTTACAAGTTACAGTTTTATTTTCCTGAATAGAATATACTAAGTAATAATCCTAATGACTAGTAACAAAAATGTTATTATTTTTCACTAAGGAAGAAAACTTATTTAGCAATTGGCCTTCATTCTGAGAGAACTTCCCACATTATTGCTGACCATTTCTTTCCTCTGAAATACTTACAGCCCACAGTTGAAGCTAGCAAGGAGTCCTAAATTTACAGTATGTATACATGGGTAGAACCAGTGTTAGGGAATGAGTGAGTGCCCACATGCATGTATTGAAAGAGTCAATGAATTCTGATTATCAGCTCAGCTCTTGTGTTCCCATACCAATGTGTGCAGCATTAAATGTGTACTTACGTATGCGTTTGCAATTGTTTACACAACAAAGTGGGGACATTATGTACAAGTCTGTACTGCCTTAGAAATATGTCTCTGTATTATCTTGTTGTCTTGTAGTCCCTGAACACATGAAACATATATCTGTATAAATTTCTACGGACACTCAAAAGCCTCCTTAGTGGTCTCTAATTGTTCAATGAAATGACAACTGATTAATATCAGGAATATGCTAGCCTCCGCCTAGCATTGAGGTTGTTAAGAAGCATAATTTGAAGCCTTCCCACCAAATTCCAGCAAGCTCAGTGCTACATGTTGAATTTAGCTCAAATTAGTTATTTAAATTTTTTGAACAAGTTGTAGAGTGAGTGTTACAATCCTTGATTAAATCCTGTTACAATCCTTGATTAAAATTCCTGTTTAAAGACCTTTCTCATTATAAATGCACAGATATTTTTATTGTCTTACATGAGAATCGGAATAGTCAATATGTGAAACAGATTTACTATGGCTGAAATGGAGCAATAGCAATTAAGTAAAAAGAATGTAAAAATAGTTTTACTCTCAGATGTGCTTTTGTGTATTAATGTCACCCTGAGGAAGTCATTTGTGTTCACTGGGTTTGTCTCCTTATCTGTAAAATAATGTAGCAGTTTTCTATTGCTGCCATAGCAAATTACCACAAATTTATTGGCTTAAAATAATAAAAATTTTGGAGGTCTCACTAGGTTAATCTCAAGTTGCTTTCAAGGCTGTTTTCTTTTCTGGAAGCTCTGGAAGATAATCTGTTACTTTGCTCGTTTAGGATTTTGAAGAATCCAATTCATATGGTTGTATAACTGAGGTTTCTGTTTCCTTCCAGGTTGTCAGCTGAAGACTTTCCTCAATTACTAGAGGTCATTTATATTCCTTGGATTGTGCCCCTCTTCTCAATCTTCAAAATTAACAAACGCAAGTTAAGTCTCTCATGTTTCCAGTCTTTCCTACCTGCTCTTCAGTACCACCTCTCTGACTTCAGCTGGGAAAGTTTTCCTTAGTATGTGTGACTAGATTGACCCACAAGGATAATCCAAGGCAATCTTCCCATCTCAAAATATGTGATTTTAACATAGCTCCAAAGTGTCTTTGTCCGTGTTAAGGTAGCACGTTTATAGGTTCCAGGGATTAGGGTGTGGACATCTTCGGGTGTTGTGAGAGAGAGAGGCATTATTTTGCCTACCACAGATGAGAAAACTAGATTATTTAGGTCAGTATTTTTGAAATAAATTTACTATAATGCAAGTTTAGCAGATTGTGGTAAGGTTAACGGCTGGAAAGTAGTAACACATGCATCACACTAAAAAAAGCTAGGTATGACTGGACACCAGGTTGGCGGTAAACAAAGAATGTCACAAAGATAACAAAGTAAGGTACAAGCAGGTGATTTGTAGTAGTTGAAAAGATGATTCTATCAACACAAGATGTCCATTCGTTTCATATGAACTTAACTGTAGTTTGCCATATAGGGATGTGGATGAGTGGTGTGGATAGCTACAATGGTTCTTTTTAAAAAAATTTTATTATACCTTAAGTTCTGAGATACATATGCAGAATGTGTAGATTTGTTACATAGGTATACACACGCCATCATTCTTTGCTGCATCCATCATCCCATCATCTACATGAGGTATTTCTCCTAATGCTATCCCTCCCCTACCCCCACATCCACCAACTGGCCCTGGTGTGGGATGTTCCCCTCCTTGTGTCCATGTGTTCTCATTGTTCAACTCCAACTTATGAGTGGGAAAATGTGGTGTTTGGTTTTCTGTTCTTGTGTCAGATTGCTGAGAATGATGGTTTCCAGCTTCATCCATGTCCCTGCATAGGACATGAACTCATCCTTTTCTATGACTGCATAGTATTCCGTGGTGTATATGTGCCATATTTTCTTTATCCAGTCTATCATTGATGGGCATTTGGGTTGGTTCCAAGTCTTTGCAATTGTGAACTGTGCTGCAATAAACATACGTGTGCATGTGTCTTTATAGTAGAATGATTTATAATCCTTTGGGTATATACCCAGGAATGGGATTGCTGGGTCAAATGGTATTTCTGGTTCCAGATCCTTGAGGAATTGCTACACTGTCTTCCACAATGGTTGAACTAATTTACACTCCCACCAACAGTGGGAGAATTCCTATTTCTCCACATCCTCTCCAGTATTTGTTGTTTCCTGACTTTTTAATGATCACCATTCTAATTGGCATGACATGGTATCTCAATGTGGTTTTGATTTGCATTTCTCTAATGATCAGTGATGATGAAATTTTTTTCATGTTTATTGGCTGCATAAATGTCTCCTTTTGAGAAGTGTCTGTTCATATCCTTCACTCACTTTTCAATGAGGTTGTTGGTTTGTTTCTTCTAAATTTATTTAAGTTATTTGTAAATTCTGGATATTAGCCCTTTGTCAGATGGGTAGATTGCAATTTTTTTTCCCCATTCTGTAGGTTGCTGGTTAACTCTGATGAGAGTTTTGCTGTGCAGAAGCTCTTTAGTTTAATTAGATCCCATTTGTCTATTTTGGCTTTTGTTGCCATTGCTTTTGGTGTTTTAGTCATGAAGTCTTTGCCCAGGCCTATGTCCTGAATGGTATTCCCTAGTTTTTTTTCTAGGGTTTTTGTGGGTTTAGGGCTTATGTTTAAATTTTTAATACATCTTGAGTTAATTTTTGTATAAGGTGTAAGGAAGGAATCCAGTTTCAGCTTTCTGCATATGGCTAGCCAGTTTTCCCAACACCATTTATTAAATATGAAATCCTTTTCCCATTGCTCGTTTTTGTCAAGTTTCTCAAAGATCAGATAGTTTTAGATATATGGTGTTTTTTCTGAGGCCTCTGTTCTGTTCTATTAGTTTATATCTCTATTTTGATAACAGTACCATGCTGCTTTTGGTACTGTAGCCTTATAATATAGTTTGAAGTCATGTAGCTTGATGCCTCCAGCTTCGTTCTTTTGGGTTATGATTGTCCTGGCTATGCAGGCTCTTTTTTGGTTCCATATGAAATTTAAGGTGTTTATTTACAATTCTGTGAAGAAGGTCAATGGTAGCTTGATGGGGATAGCATTGAATCTATAAATTACTTTGGGCAGTATGGCCATTTTCAAGATATTGATTCTTCGTAACCATGAGCATGGAATGTTTTTCCATTTGTGTTCTCTCTTTTTTTCCTTGAGCAGTGGATTGTAGTTCTCTTTGAAGAGGTCCTTCATATCCCTTGTTAGTTGCATTCCTAGGCATTTAATTCTCTTAGTAGCAGAATGTGAGTTCACTCATGATTTGGCTCTCTCTTTGTCTGTTATTGATGTATAGGTATGCTTGTGATTTTTGCACATTGCTTTTGTATCCTGAGACTTTGCTGAAGTTGCTTATCATCCTAAGTAGATTTTGGGCTGAGACGATGGGGTCTTCTAAATATACAATAATATCAGTCTGCAAATAAAGACAATTTGGCTTTCTCTTCTCCTAATCGAATACCCTTTATTTATTTTTCTTGCCTGATTGCCCTTGCCAGAACTTCCAATATTGTGTTGAATAGGAGTGGTGAGAGAGGGCATCCTTGTTTTGTGCCAGTTTTTAAAGGGAATGCTTTCAGTTTTTGCCCATTCAGTATGGTATTAGCTGTAAGCATGTCATAAATAGCTCTTATTATTTTGAGATACATTTCATCAAAACCTAGTTTATTGAGAGTTTTTAGCATAAAGGGCTCCTGAATTTTGTCGAAGGACTTCTCTGCATCTATTGAGATAATCATGTTGTTTTTGTCTTTAGTTCTGTTTATGCAATTGATTACTTTTTTTGGTTTGTGTATGTTGAACCAGCTTTGCATCCCAGGGATGAAGCTGACTTGTTAGTGATGTTTTTTGATCCAACAGTTTTTTGATGTGCTGTTGGATTCAGTTTGACAATATTTTATTGAGGATTTTTGCATGGATGTTCATCAGGGATACTGGTCTGAAATTTTCTGTTTTAGTTGTGTGTCTTCCAGGTTTTGGTATCAGGATGATGGTGGCCCCATAAAATGAGTTAGGGAGGACTTCCTTTTTTTCTACTGTTTGGAATAGTTTCAGAAGGAATGGTACCAGCTCCTTTTTGTACCTCTGGTAGAATTAGGCTGTGAAACCATCTGCAGGATCCATTATTTTTTACCCTGATCTCCATACTGGGGAGATTCTTACTTTGTATTTTTATGATTGACACATTATTCCATATCCAGGTTTCTGTGTGGCAAGATTTGCTTTCTTCTTCTGGTTAACCTATTCTTTATGTTCCTTTGCATATTGTGATAGATTTCTACTGCCTGTTACCACACTACTTTGACATCATGCTCTGTCTAGCTTAATATGCTTTATCCAATTGCTTTTTTCTGCAACTTTCTCCCATATCCTTTCCTAATTTTGAGGTGTTAGGATGTGTATGTGTGTGTGTGTGTGTGTGTGTGTGTGTGTGCATGTGTTTGTGTGTGTGTATGTTTATAGTGGTGAGGATGAGAGGTGTAAATGTTAATATAATAAAGTGGTTCCCTAAACTTTCTGCAACAAATACCTCTTTTATTACTTTCCGTATGTTCCCATGTTTTCTATATGATGAAAGATTTTTCTCTGCCAAACCGTATTTATTAATCAATTAGTTTTTATACCTTAAATGAAGATGAATATACAAAATATAGTTTCTTAATTATTTTAACAAACATTATCAAGTACCCATTACACACCAGACACTGTGTTAGATCCTGGAAAAGAGAGAGAAACAACATTCTGCTTTTTAAAATGTTTTATTTGAAAGTAATTATGGATTTACAGGAAGTGGCAAAATTAGTACAGAGAAGTCCATTACTACTTTGTCAAATGTCCCCCCAGGTCACATCTTAAATAACTGTAGTACAATATCAAAACCAGTAACTCAACATTGGTACAATGTGTGTGTTTAGTTCTACATCATTTTACGACATGTGTAGACTTGCATAACCACTATCACAATTAAGATATAAAGCTATTCCACTATCACAAAAGGTCTCCCTTATGCTACCTTGTTATATTTCCACAATCCCAAAACCACCACCATCACCAATCCCTAGTGAACAATAATCTATCTACTGTTTTTATAATTCTGTCATTTTCAGAATGTTATATACATGAAATTATACAGTAAGTGACCATTTGAGATTGGATGTTTTTCACTTAGCATGATAGTTTGAGGTTGATCTAAGTTGTTAGTTACATCAGCAGTTTGTTCCTTTTTGTTACTGAGTAATATTCCATGATATAGGTGTACTAGAGTTTATTTAAGTATTTACCTATTGAGGAACATTTTGGTTGTTTCCCTTTATTGGCTATTATAAATAAAGCTGTAATACATGATCACGTGTCGATATTTGTGTAACTGTAAGTATTTATCTGGTGTAAATACCCAAGAGTAGATATGGTAAGTGCATGTTTAGTATTTTAGGAAACTACAAATTTGTTTTCCCAAGAGGCTCTTCTATTTCACATTTCATCATCAATATATAAGATTCAGTTTCTCTGTATCTCTGCCAACATTTGGTATTATCAATATTTTTAAAATTTTTAGCTATTCTCATAGTTATGTAGTTCTATCTCATCATGATCTTAATTAGCATTTTCTAACAGTTAGTGATGTTGAACAATTTTTCATGCATTTCTTTGCTACCAGTATCATATTCAATGAAATGTCTTTTCATGCTTTTTCTCTGTTTCTTTGAAGAGACAGTTATGTTCGTTTGTAATTGTTTATTTACTCAAACTTTAAGAGTTTTTAAATAGTAGGTTTTTGGTCTAAGTGTTTTGCAAATATTTCCTTCTAGTCTGTAATTTTTCATTCTCTTAACAGGATGTTTTACAGAGCAAAAGGTATTAATTTTAATTAAGTCCACTTTATTGATTTTTCCTTGTATGGATGTACTTTGGCTGTTATCTCTAAGAAATCTTCACCATATCCTAGGCTTTGAAGATTTTCTCCATGATTTTCCTAAATGTTTTCTAGGTTTATATTTTATATTTAAGTCTATTGTCCATTTTTGCTTAATTTTTGCATGAGTTTGATGTTAAAGTCAATTTTTTTGTCTATGAATGTCCAATTGCTGTAACGCAATTTGTTAAAAAAGATTTTTCTTCCTGAATTAGACTGCATAGGTGTCTTTTTCACAAATCAGCTGGTGATATTTGTGTGGGTCTATTTCTGAGTTATTCAGTCTGTTACATTGATCGTTAATCATTCACCAGTACCACATAGTCTTCATTACTGTAGCTGTATAATGTCTTGAACTTGCATAGAGTGATTCTTACCACTTTATTCTTCTTTTACAAAATTGTTTTAGCTATTCTAAATATATATGCTAATATTCTAATACATATGCCTTTCCATTGGTGTTAGTTTCTCGAGGCTGCTGTAACAAACTACCACAAACTGTGTGGCTTAAACAACAGAAATTTATGGTCTCACACTTCTGGAGGCTTGAAGTTTGAAATCAAGGTGTCACCCAACTTTACTGTTTCTGAAGGCTGTGTTTGAGACTCCATTTCATGCCTTTCTCCTAGCTTCCGATAGCCTCAGGCATTCCTTGGTGATATGGTTTGGATTTGTGTCCCTGCCCAAATCTCGTGTTGAATTGTAATCCCCAAAGTTGAAGGAGATGCCTGGTAGAAGGTGATTGGATCATGAGTCAGACCTCCCCATTGCTGTTCTCATGATAGTGACTGAGTTATCATGAAATGTGTTTGTTTAAAAGTGTGTGACACCTTCCCATTTGCTCTCTTCCTCCTGCTTCTGCCATGTATGATTTGCCAGCTTTCTCATTGCCTTCTGCCATGATTGTAAGTTTCCTGAGGCTTGCCCAGTCATGTTTTCTGTACAGCCTACAAAACCATAAGCCAATTGAATTCATTTCTTTATGAATTACCCAGTCTCAGGTAGTTCTCTTTAACAATGCAATAATTTGCTTGGCTAATACACTTGGTTTACAGATGACATTCTATCTTTGTGTCCAAATTTCTCCTTTTTATAAGGACACCAGTCATATAGTTTCCACCCTAATCATTTTATTTTAACTTGATTACATCAGAAAGGATTATATCTTTAGGGCATGCCTGGTGGCTCACACCTGTAATCCCAGCACTTTGAAAGGCTGAGATAGGCAGACCACTTGAGGTCAAGAGTTCAAGACTAGCCTGGCCAACATGGTGAAATCCCGTCTGTACTAAAAATATAAAAATTAGCCAGGTATAGTAGTATTCACCTGTAATCCCAGCTACTCAGGAGTCTGAGGCAGGAGAATCGCTTGATCCTGGGAGGTGGAAGTTGCAGTAAACTGAGATTATGCCGCTGCACTCCAGCCTGGGTGACAGAGAGAGACTCCATTAAAGAGAGAGAGAGAGAGAGAGAGAGAGAGAGAAAGAGAGAGAGATATTCTATCTCTAAATAAGGTCATATTCTGAGGTGCAGAGGGTTAAGCCTGCAACATATCTTTTTTGAAGGGAGGGACACAGTTCAGCCCATAACACTACAGAAATCTTAAAATAACCTTTTCGATGTCTAGAAGAAATTTCCCTAGGATTTTGATAGAGATTGCCTTAAACCTATACATCAATTTGAAAAAAATTGACATCTTTACTATGTTGATTCTTCTGACTCATAAATATAATATGCCTCTCCATTTATTTAGGTCTTTGATTTATTTATCTTTCATCAGCCATTCATCATTTTTGGTATTCAAATTCATTATATATTTTATTCAAAATATACCTAAGTGTATATTTTTTCTAGGTGATTATAAATGGCATTGAGTTTTCAATTACAATTCTCACGTTTATTGCTAGTATATAGGAATAGAGTTGACTTTTTAATGTTGATTTTTTATTCTAGGATTTTGCTGAATTCACTTATGAATTGCAATTTTTTGGAAATTGCTTGAATTTTCTATGTAGAGAATCATTTTATCTCCAAATTGGAACAGAATTATTTCTTGCTTCTCAATCTTTATGCATATTTCTTTCTTGCCTTATTTAAGTGGCTTGGACTTCCAGCGCTATGTTAAATAAGAATAGTGAGTTATTACCTTGCTCCTTACCATCTGGGAAAAGTATTCAAGCTTTCACCACTAAATATAAAGTTAACTATAGAATTTTTGTGTATGCTCTTGACAAAGTTGAGGTATTTTCTTCTATTTCTAATATTCTGAGAGTGTTTACCATGAAACGAGTGTCAAATGTTAAATATTTTTCCTGCAGCAATTGACAATGATTGTGGGTTTTTTCTTACCCTTTTACTTTGGGAGAATACATTGATTGACTTTCAAATATTGAAACAGTCTTTCATTCCTGGATTAAATCCACTTGATCATGATATATGATTCTTTATATATAGATACACATTTTTTATTTGATAAAATATAACAGAAATCTGCTAGGGATTTTGGCATCTATATTTTTGAGGGATATTGATCTTTTATGTGCTATGTATGATTTGGTATCAGGGTAATAATAGACAAAAACTGAATTGGAATGTATTTCCTCCTCCTCTATTTTCTGGATGAAGTTTTATAGAATGCGTGCAATTCTTCCTTAAATGTTTGATACATTTCTCCCATAAAAGCTTCTGAACCTGAAGACTAATTTTCTACAGCTTTAAAGTTCTTATGAATTCAATTCCTTTAATACTTAACAGGGAAATTCAAGTAATCTATTTCATATTGGACTTCATGTGGTACTTAATCCTTTCCAAGAAATTAGACCTTCTCTTCTAAGTTATCAAATTTGTGGGCAGAGTTTTTCATGCTGTTTTTTTTTTTTTTTTTTTTTTTTTTTTTTTTTTTTTTTTTTTTTTTTTTTTTTTTTTTTTTTTTTTTTTTTTTTTTTTTTTTTTT
>PVKV010005017.1:0-90507 GCA_004027835.1 Alouatta palliata | reverse complement strand
TTAATTTGTGCCTTCTCTATTTTTTGTCAGTCTTGCTTGATGTTTATCAATTTTATAGATCTATTCTAAGAACCAACTTTTCATTGATTTCCCCTCTTACTTTCCTGTTTTAGATTTCATTAATTTTTGCTCTTATCCTTATTATTTCTTTCCTTCAGCTTCATATGGGTTTATTTTGCTCTCCTTTTTCTATCTTTAGCACACATCTTCTGACACCTTCCTCGTATGGGGAAATGGAGCATGGCCTTGTTACTGCTACGTGGAGTGGAGGTCCAGGTGCCCTGCTAGGCATTTGTTAATGCTAACCTGGTGGGAAGCAAAAGGGTACCTCATTTCTGTTTTCCAATTAACCTCTGATCACCTCAATTGCAAGGAGCCTTGTTATCCTCGGAAAGTGATGAAATTCCCACTCCCTATGGGGAGGGGGTTCCTTTAACACCAGTGGGGATAAAATTTAGGCTTCCAACATAATTTTGTGGAAAAGGGGACAGTTTGTCAGATTGGATGCTTCATTAGAGACTGGTGAAGGAGTAAGTCCACGTTCCCAATTGCACCTTTGCTCAAGTGAGAAAGGAGCCACATTTTTTCCCCTCTGATGTTTAGCTGGAATAAAGTACACGATCAGAGTTTTCTATTTTGTGAGGCTACCCTTTTCCTTGTCCTTTGGCTAGAGAGAACAGGCTTCCATTTAGACTTTTTTTAGGAGGGGAGTGGGTGTACTCATTGGTGTTTTCAGGTTGCCAGTTTCTCTCTCACTGAGTCTGGGATATGTGAGGCCAAAGCAATACCCAAAACAAAACAAAACAAAAACCGAAAAAAAACAAGAAAACAAAAAATAAAACCCAAGGAACTCACTGACATGTTCCTCCTTGGGTCCTGAGGTCCCGAACTGATCTTCATTTTTCTCACTACTTTTCAGAGTCTTACTTATGTTTCTTTTATAAATCATGTCCAGGTTTTTTAGTGGTATTTAATAAAACAATTAAAAAATATGACTACTCCATTATTCTAGAGGTTAATGTCCTTTCCAATTGCTTCTCATATCTGTCTCCTTTTTCAGATTACGTACTGTAATGGAAGGTTATACCCGGTAAAAATGAGGACAGGAAGGACTGGAGGATTATTTGTGACTAGGGGAGTGGAGAATAGAGTCTCAGGGGTTCCTTGCAGGGTACCCCAAGAAGGCTTACATAAGAGGAGTTGGGTCTTGAGAGAGAAATAGAAAATCCCTGGAGGACATAGCACAATACAGGCCAACATGTTTGAGAATCTGCTTATAGTTTGGATACCCAGGAAATCAAAGCCCAAAAGAGTATAAACACATGGGAAGACTCACAGGTTGTTTAGAATGAAGAATATTATAACAATGGGCTAATATAATTCCAATCAAAGCCAAACAACACAGACCTTGGAATTTATTTGTTTTTGATTTTTAAATCAAGGTAATAAATGCATCAAATTTTTAAGTCAAATAATACAGCAGGATATATGGTGTAACGCAATGGCTGCCGCGCCTATTTCCTCTCACTATTGGCAACCATCTTTATTTAAGGTAATATTATTATGACTATGTAAATAATGTTCACTGCAGAGACTGGAAATGCCACAGAATTATCTTTATTTCTCCATGGGTGCAACGTTACAACTCAAAAGATAATTTTCTCAGTTTCAAGGTCAAATGGATTCTCTTTTGTGTACTCCATTAATAGCTCAAAATTGTGCCACATTTCAGTTTTCTTCATATTTATACCTTAACACACTTGTAAAAAATTTATTTTTTAAACAAGGAACCTTGCCTGTAGTTTCTAGCTTTTTCCTTTTTTTTGTTCTTGAGAGAAGTAACATATGCCCTTTTCACCACATCATTAAAATTTTCTGGCGTTCTTACCCATTCTATTGATTGATGGGAATCCAGTCTATTTTCCCTTTTGGAGACATTCTTCTTGGATCTTACTGCCCTCCTTTTCTAATTTGCAGTGATTATTTTCTAGGCCTTCTGAATAGCTGTCATCCTTGGATTTATTTACATTGCCCCACAGAGTAAATTCCATGGTTTCCTATGTCACATGTTTTCCCTTTTCTTGGTTCACACCTCATTTCACTGCACTAAAACTCTAAATTACTTCCTGAGAGAAATGCATATGACACAAACTTTTTTAGTTTTCGCGTATCTAAAAATATATTGTTTTGCCTTTACATTTGATTGCTAATTTACTTGGGTAGATAAGTCTAGGTTCAAAATCAAGGTATTGATGCACTGTCTTCCAGTGTTATTGATGGAAATTCTGATGTAAATGTGATTTTTATTACTTTGCAGGTAGCTTTTTTTTCCAGAAATGTTTCACTTTTTTCCTTTGTTTTTGGTATTCTAGAATTTCGTAAACCTAAAACGAGTCTTGATTTATTCGGATTAGATCCTTTTAATTTAAAAACTAGAGGTGGTTTTTTACTCATGGATTTTTCTGTAAGTTTATTTTATAATTTCCCCCCTTCTGCTATTCTCTCTTGAACATCCATTAGTCAAATACTGGAATTATTGAATTGTCTCATTTTCTCTTCTTATATATTTCTGCCATTTGAATGTACTGTTTTAGGAGACACTCTTAATTTTCTTCCATTTTTTTATTTGCATTTTAGGTTTTGGGGTACATGTGAAGAACATGCAAGATTGTTGCATAGGTACACACATGGTAGTGTGATTTGCTGCCTTTCGCCCCATCACATACAGCTGGCATTTCTCCCCATGCTATCTCTCCCCAGCTCCCCACCCCCTGCTGTTCCTCCCCATTAACCCTAGACAGACCCCAGTGTGTGATGCTCCCTTCCCTGTGTCCATGTGTTCTCATTGTTCAACACCCACCTATGAGTGAGAATATGCGGTGTTTGGTTTTCTGTTCCTGTGTCAGTTTGCTGAGAATGATGACTTCCAGGTTCATCCATGTCCCTACATAGGACACAAACTCATCGTTTTTGATGGCTGCATAATATTCCATGGTGTATATGTGCCACATTTTCCCTGTCCAGTCTATCATCGATGGGCATTTGGGTTGGTTCCAGGTCTTTGCTATTGTAAACTGTGCTGCAATAAACATTCGTGCACATGTATCCTTATAGTAGAATGATTTATAATCCTTTGGATATATACCCAGTAATGGGATTGCTGCGTCAAATGGAATTCCTATTTCTAGGTCCTTGAGGAATCGCCACACTGTCTTCCACAATGGTTGAACTAATTTACACTCCCACCAACAGTGTAAGAGTGTTCCTATTTCTACACATCCTCTGCAGCATTTGTTGTCTCCAGATTTGTTAATGATCGTCATTCTAACTGGCATGAGGTGGTATCTCAATGTAGTTTTGATTTGCATTTCTCTAATGACCAGTGATGATGAGCATTTTTTCATATGTTTGTTGGCTTCATGTATGTCTTCTTTTGGAAAGTGTCTGTTCATATCCATCACCCACTTTTGAATGGGCTTGATTGTTTTTTTCTTGTAAATCTGTTTTAGTTCTTTATAGATTCTAGATATCAGCCCTTCGTCAGATGGGTAGACTGCAAAAATTTTTTTCCCATTCTGTTGGTTGCCGATTCACTCTAATGATAGTTTCCTTTGCCGTGCAGAAGCTGTGGAGTTTGATTAGGTCTCATTTGTCTACTTTGGCTTTTGTTGCCAATGCTTTTGGTGTTTTGGTCACGAAGTCCTTGCCTATGCCTATGTCCTGAATGGTTTTGCCTAGATTTTCCTCTATGGTTTTTATGGTGTTAGGTCTTATGTTTAAGTCTTTAATCCATCTGGAGTTAGTTTTAGTGTAAGGTGTCAGGAAGGGGTCCAGTTTCTGCTTTCTGCACGTGACTAGCCAGTTTTACCACCATTTATTAAACAGGGACTCCTTTCCCCATTGCTTGTTTTTGTCAGGTTTGTCAAAGATCAGATGGTTGTAGATGTGCTGTGTTGCCTCTGAGGCCTCTGTTCTGTTCCATTGGTCTATATCTCTGTTTTGGTACCAGTACCATGCTGTTTTGATTACTGTAGCCTTGTAGTATAGTTTGAAGTCCGGTAGTGTGATGTCTCCCACTTTGTTCTTTTTGCTTAGAATTGACTTGGCTATGTGGGCTCTCTTTTGCTTCCATATGAAGTTTAAGGTGGTTTTTTCCAGTTCTGTGAAGAAGGTCATTGGTGGCTTGATGGGGATAGCATTGAATCTGTAAATTACTTTGGGAAGTATGGCCATTTTCACAATATTGATTCTTCCTAACCCTGAACATGGAATGTTTCTCCATCTGTTTGTGTCCTCTCTTATTTCGTTGAGCAGTGGTTTGTAGTTCTCCTTGAAGAGGTCCTTTACTTTCCTTGTTAGTTGTATTCCTCAGTATTTTATTCTCTTTGTAGCAATTGTGAATAGGAGTTCGTTCTTGATTTGGCTCTCTTTAAGTCTGTTATTGATGTATAGGAATGCTTGTGATTTTTGCACATTGATTTTGTATCCTGAGACTTTCCTGAAGTTGCTTATCAGTTTGAGTAGACTTTGGGCTGAGACAATGGGGTATGCAATCATGTCGTCTGCAATACAGTCATGTCATCTAGATATACAATCACGTCGTCTGCAAGTAGAGACAATTTGACTTCCTCCTTTCCTATTTGAATACCCTTTATTTCTTTTTCTTGCCTGATTGCTCTGGCTAGAACTTCCAGTACTATACTGAACAGGAGTGGTGAGAGAGGGCATCCTTGTCTAGTGCCAGATTTCAAAGGGAATGCTTCTAGTTTTTGCCCATTCAGTATGATATTGCCTGTTGGTTTGTCGTAAATAGCTTTTATCGTTTTGAGATACGTTCCATCAATACCTAGTTTATTGAGGGTTTTCAACATAAAGGGCTGTTGAATTTTGTGAAAGTCCTTCTCTGCATCAATTTAGATAATCATGTGGTTTTTGTCTTTGGTTCTGTTTATGTGGTGAATTATGATTATAGATTTGCGTATGTTGAACCAGCCTTGCATCCCCGGGATGAATCCTACTTGATCATGGTGGATAAGATTTTTGATGTGTTGTTGGAATCGGTTTGCCAGTACTTTATTGAAGATTTTTGCATGTGTGTTCATCATGGGTATTGGCCTGAAGTTTTCTTTCCTTGCTGAGTCTCTGCTGGGTTTTGGTATCAGGATGATGTTGGTCTCATAAAATGATTTGGGAAGGATTCCCTCTTTCTGGATTGTTTGGAATAGTTTCAGAAGGAATGGTACAGCTCCTCTTTGTATGTCTGGTAGAATTTGGCTGTAAACCCATCTGGACCTGGGCTTTTTTTGGGTGGTAGGCTCTTAATTGCTGCCTCAACTTCAGACCTTGTTATTGGTCTATTCAGGGTTGTGACTTCTTCCTGGTTTAGGCTTGGGAGGATGCAAGTGTCCAGGAATTTATCCATTTCTTTCAGGTTTACTAGTTTATGTGCATAGAGTTGTTTGTAATAATCTCTGATGATGGTTTGAATTTCTGTGGAATCTGTGGCGATATCCCCTTTATCGTTTTTTATTGCACCTATTTGATTATTCTCTCTTTTCTTTTTTATTAATCTGGCTAGTGGTCTGTCTATTTTGTTGACCTTTTTGAAAAACCAGCTCCGGGATTTTTTGATTTATTCAAGGGTTTTTTGTGTCTCTATCTCCTTCAGTTCTGCTCTGATCTTAGTTATTTCTTGTTTTCTGCTAGGTTTTGAGCTTTTTTGATCTTGCTCCTCTAGTTCGTTCAATTTTGATGATAGGGTGTCAATTTTAGATCTCTCCTTGATCCACATGTGGGCATTTATTGCTATATATTTTCCTCTAGAGACTGCTTTAAATGTGCTCCGGAGATTCTGGTATGTCGTGTCTTTGTTCTCGTTGGTTTCAAAGAACATCTTTATTTCTGCCTTCATTTCATTGTTTATCCAGTCAACATTCAAGAGCCAGTTGTTCAGTTTCCATGAAGCTGTGTGGTTCTGAGTTAGTTTCTGAATTCGGAGTTCTAACTTGATTGCACTGTGGTCTGAGAGACTTTTTGTTATGATTTCCGTTCTTTTGCAATTGCTGAGGAGTGATTTACTTCCAATTATGTGGTCAGTTTTAGAGTAGATGCGATGTGGTGCTGAGAAGAATGTATATTCTGTAGATTTGGGGTGGCGAGTTCTGTAAATGTGTGTTAGGTTTGCTTGGTCCAGGTCTCAGTTCAAGTCCTGGATATGCTTATTAATTTTCTGTGTCATTGATCAGTCTAATATTGACAATGCAGTGTTAATATCTCCCACTATTATTGTGTGGGAGTCTAAGTCTCTTTGTAAGTCATTAAGAACTTGCCTTATGTATCTGGGTGCTCCTGTATTGGGTGCATATATATTTAGGATCGTTAGCTCTTCTTCTTGCATTGATCCTTTTACCATTATGTAATGTCCTTCTTTGTCTCTTTTGATCTTTGTTGGTTTAAAGTCTATTTTATCCGAGATGAGAATTGAACCTCCTGCTTTTTTTTTTTTCTCTCCATTTGCTTGGTAAATCTTCCTCCATCCCTTTATTTTGAGCCTTTGTGTATCTTTGCATGTGAGATGGGTTTCCTGGATACAGCACACTGATGGGATTTGGCTTTATATCCAATTTGCCAGTCTGTGTCTTTTCATTGGGGAATTTACCCCATTTACATTTAGGGTTAATGTTGTTATGTGTGATTTTGATCCTGCCATTTTGATGCTAGCTGGCTGCTTTGCCGATTAGTTGATGCAGTTTCTTCATTGTGTTGATGCTGTTTACCATTTGGTGTGGTTTTGGAGTTGCTGGTACTGGTTGTTCCTTTCTATGTCTAGTGCCTTTTTCAGGAGCTCTTGTAAAGCAGGCCTGGTGGTGATGAAATCTCTGAGTACTTGCTTGTTTGCAAAGGATTTTATTTTTCCTTCACTTATGAAGCTTTGTTTGGCTGGATATGAAATTCTGGGTTGAAAGTTCTTTTCTTTAAGGATGTTGAATATTGGCCCCCACTCTCTTCTGGATTGTAGGGTTTCTGGTGAGAGATCTGCTGTGAGTCTGATGGGCTTCCCTTTGTGGGTAATCCGACGTTTTTCTCTGGCTTTCCTTAGCATTTTCTCCTTTATTTCAACCCTGGTGAATCTGACGATTATGTGTCTTGGGGTTATTCTTCTTGAGGAATATCTTTGTGGTGTTCTCTGTATTTCCTATACTTGAATATTGTCCTGTCTTGCTAGGTTGGGGAAGTTTTCCTGGATAATATCCTGAGGAGTATTTTCCAGCTTGCATTCATTCTCTCTGTCACATTCAGGTACACCTATCAAGCATAGATTAATTTTTTTCACATAGTTCTAGATTTCTTGGAGAATTTGTTCATTCCTTTTTACCCTTTTTTCTCTACTCTTGCCTTCTTGTTTTATTTCATTGAGTTGATCTTTGTCCTCTGATATCCTTTCTTCTCCTTGGTCAATTCGGCTGTTGAAACTTGTGTATGCTTCACGAAGTTCTTGTGGTTTTCAGCTCCATCAATTCACTTATATTCCTCTCTAAGTTGGTTATTCTCCTTAGCATTTTGTCAAATCTTTTTTCAACATTCGTAGTTTCTTTGCACTGGGTTAGAACATGTTCTTTTAGCTCAGAAAAGTTTCTTATTATTCACCTTCTGAAGCCTGATTCTGTCAAATAATCACACTCATTTTCCATCAAGCCTTGTTGCCTTGCTCATGAGGAGTTGTGATCCCTTGTAGGAGGAGACGTGTTCTGGTTTCGGGTGTTTTCATCCTCTTTGTGCTGGTTTCTTCCCATTTTTGTGGATTTATCCACCTGTCATCTTTGTAGTTATTGACTTTCAGATTGGGTCTCTGGGTAGACGTCCAGTTTGTGGATGATGAAGTTATTTCTCTCTGTTTCTGTTTTCCTTCTAACAGTCTGGCCCCTCTGCTGTAGGACTGCTTAGGTCCACTCCAGGCCCTGCTTGCCTGGGGATCACCTGCAGCAGCTGCAGAACAGTAAGGGTTGCTGCCAGTTTCTTCTGCTATGCTTGTCCCAGAAGGATATCCTCCAGATGTCAGTCTGAGCTCTCCTTTATGAGGTGACTCTTTGGATATACGGGGGTCAGGGAGCTGCTTGAGGAGACAGTCTGTCCTTTATAGGAGCACAAGTGCTGAGCTGTGAGCTCCACTGTTCATTTGGAGCTGCTGGGCAGGTACGTTTAAGTCTGCTACAGCAGAACTCATAGACCCCCTTTTTTTTTCCCAGATGCTCTGTCCTGGGGAGTTAGGGCTTTATTAATGAGTTTCTGTTGTGCTGTTGCCTTTTTTTAGGGCTGCCTTGCCCAGCGAGGAGGCAGCCTAGTCACTGCCTGCAGAGGCTTTGCTGAGCTGCTGTGGGCTCCGCCCAGCTGCCTTGTAAACTCCCCTGCAGTCCTGTTTATACGGGTGTAGTTAGAACTGCCTGGGCAATGGTGGCCCACTTCTGTAATGGTGGACGGACTCTCTCTGTAATGGCGGGCTGCCTCAGCAATGGCAACCTACCTCCGTAGTGGTGGACTGCCTCAGTAATGGTGGATGCCCCTCTGCCACAGAACTGGACTGTCCCGGGTTCAGCTTGCTTGCTGTGAAACTCTCAATCCAGAGCGTTTCCAATTGCTGTTTTTTTTTGTGGGGGTGGGACCAGCCGTGCCTGATCACCTGGCTCCCTGCCTCACAGCCTTTTTTTTAGTTGAACGGTCGACTGTCTCCTAGGTGTTCCAGTCGCCTGTTGAGAAGGTGTCAGGATCTGTGTGGTTTCCCATGCGGCAACCCACTGCGCCGGCTGAAACAGTGGCACTGAGATTCGTGGCGCTCTTTTGCCTGGGAATCTCCTGGCCTGGCTTCCTGTTTCAATCCCCTTTTTAATCAGATGAATGGGCAACTGTGCCTTCCCGGAGTTCCAATCACCAGCTAAAATGGCACCTGGACCCATGTATTTTGTACAGAGAAGCACTGCACCAGGGCGCCGGCAAAACAGCCACACCGGCCAAAAAAGCCATGCCGGCCAAAACAGCCACGCCGGCCAAAACAGCCACACTGGTGACCTGTGGGGCTCCTCTGTCTGGGAATCTCCTGGTCGGTGGACAATAAAAATCCATCTGGAAATGCAACGTCCGATCACCCTCTGCACGTTCATCGGGAGCTGCAATCCTGAGCTGCTCCTAATCAGCCATCTTGGATCCCTCCTCTGTTTTTATTTTTTAAATTAGCAGAGGGGCTTAAAACAGACTGATGTTCATAGATATAGTTTAAATGTAGCAAAGTGTTGAACTATGCGCATGAAGGAGAAGAAAGGGATTTTTTAATACAACCTTTTCCTAGTTTGCAGTTTTTAAATAGTAGAAACGAAATATGCATTTTTAAAATAATCTTAATTTAGGATAAAGTAATACAACTATAATCTTAGAGTTGAGTTGCCTTTGTGAACAAAAGTAAAATTTAAACTGTGTGTTACCATAGTTACTAATGAACTGGCTACATAATTGCCTTGAAATTCTGAGAATCATTAGAACACAACAAAAGAACATTTCCATGAAGCCCAGAGGAAATTTAACAGCAATGACATAAAATTAGAAGGCATATATATTATACATGACAATGATGAGGTTGATGTCCATTCCCTTTTTGACTGAAATTATTACTTTCACTCAAACTAGCTGGAAGTGAGCCAAATAGTTAAAAATTCAGAATAAAGAATAAAATTATTTTGTCTTCACATAGGTAAGGGACACCCTTTAGGCCTCATTTAAAGTAAATTCTGTGCTGAGTTCTTGCTCCTTTGGAAGGGTAAACTGAAGGTCAGTTATTGCTAGCAAAGCTAAAAGTGGCTGCTTTTCCATGTTGAAGATGTTCACATGAAAAGGCTCTTAGTTTGGCTTGAAGCTCTCTGGGGAAGAAGGGGTGCGGAGGTGGAGGCAGGCTGGTATTGCAAGACCTCTTTGTATCAACAACCCTTGCCCTGTGCTGTCAGAGAAAGCTTGGGCCACCTTGCTGTCTCTGAGAGAACCTGAGGTACCCACACCCATCAAGTGGAGCAGAGGTTTTTATCTGGGCTCCTTGAGGAGGATAAGCAACTGTGGTTTGCCAGCCACAAAACTATGGAGCAGTCAAAAGCCCAAAAATTCAAAACCCAATTGTTCAGAGAAGCAACTTGTAAAATAAAAGCCAGTTGGTGAGGATAGATGAGAAGGTCAAGTCAGTGCCAAGTCAGGGCCAGGTTCTTTGAATCATGAGACAACAGTGACTTAGGCAAAGTATGGAAATGAGCACTTAAAACCACTATTACCACTACCCACTATCTCCCAGTATTTATGCGTGGACAGACTTTGTTTCTCTAATTGTAAAATGGGAATATTAAAGGCACCTACTTCAAAGGGTTGTGACGGTTATATGAGGTGATATCTATAAAATATTTATCCAAGTGGTCTGCACATACTATGTGTTCAATATATAGTAGCTAGTATTAATGTTTCATAATTATTAGGCACTGCCATTCAGAATAATTGCATAAAATGGCTCATGTAGGTAGAAGGTATTTTTTTTTTAGTTATCAGTTCTGTAAATCTCTCTTCCAGAGGCAGGATGTAAAAGTTGTGAAAGAGCTGTAGTGTTTGCTAATGTGACCTTTGTATGGAATGTTGAACCAGCAGGTGGGATGTTTTTCTGAGGGAAAGTGTTGCCCAATTCTTTCCAGGCCGGATAGTCGAGTATACATGCATGTTGATTTTTAGTTTGTTTTTAACCAGAATTGAGATATGGGGAGACTCTGGGGGCAGAAACATATTCTATATACCACCATTGGAGATATTTTGTTTTTTTCTAATGGAAATCAAGGTAAGAAAGGAAAGTGATGGATAAGATAGACATAAGAAAAGAAAGAATTAACATTGTTATTAGATCTATTAAGCCATTTAATCCTCACAACAGCCCTATGAGATAGATACCACTATTTACCAGAATTTGTAGATGAGGCTCAGAGGAATTAAGTAACTTGACCAGAGTCACAGTTATGAAATAACCTGCCCAAGCCAGGACTTGAGCTCTGGACTCTGTCTCTAAAATCCACACTCTTTGTTGTATATTATCCTATCTCCCCACAGGGAAATGTTCTTTGTCTACCAGCTTTCCTTACTATTACTTACTTTTTCTTTACCTTCTGCAAATTCTTCCTCAAAGTTAACAAAGAGAAGAGAGAAAAAGGTAACAATTTTAAAATTGAGAAAAACTCTAGAAAAGCATATAAATTTATATGATACTAAGAAACGCTTGTAGGGACTTCAAGATTGACATCAGGGTTGATAGAATTTGGGGTTGGACATAAAGGAAAAATATATTATCACTACCAATTATCAGTGAGCTGGGGATACGATCCACCTGCAATCTAATTCATTTCTGCACTCAACAGATATTTTCTGAGCACCTACTGTGTGCTTAACTCTCTTCTAAGCGTTGATCATCTCGTATAGAATGCAATAAAGAACATCCACATGAGTGGAGCTTCCACTCCAGTGGGTACAATATACAAGCAAATAAAATATGGCATGAAACATTAATTACTAACAAGAAAAGGTAAAGTAGTATAAGAGTACAGGGTGATGGAGTGGGTTCTGGTTTAACTTCAATGGTCAGAAATGTCTCTAAGACAGAACATCTAAACAGAAATTATAGGTTGTCAACCAAGGCCACAACCAAAGCAGCCAAGGCCACTTCTAGTGACTGGCAGATGCCTAGAGCCTTCAGGGGAGATATGAAAGCAGAAGTTCATTGTGGGAGCCCAGTCAAAGCTTCAAAGCTGAAGGTGGAAAGAGTTGCTGAACCTAGGTAGAGGAGTAATTATAAAAGATGTTTGGTAACGGGGACAGAGATGTAGCTCTCAACCCACTCACAGAAAGTGACCAGAAATTCAAAAGTGATCTCAGAAAGGGGTGCAGTTTTTTTCTTCAAGACGCTGGGGGAAAATGATGTGAGCATAACTTTAAAAGCATAGAATATAAAGAATGAGAGATAGTATAGATATGATTTTTTACAGATTTTTTTTCCAAATAAAGGCAAACAGAGGCCAAACCTATTCCACTCCTGTGACAAATAGTGCAAGTGAAAACAAAATGATTATAGACCATAGTCAGTTGACTAGAATTTTGAGCATATTTTTGTCCGAATGCTAGTGCCTTTGAGGAAAATGCAGAAATGCCAATTACTCAAGGAATCTGGGAGAAGTTGACCACATACACATTTTTGTCATCCTTGATGATAGTGGTGGAGGTGGAAGGCGTTGACTGATAATGTTGCTGAAGTGCTTGTCACTCTAGCATCAGGAAAAATGCAACAATGACTATTTCTAAATCCTACTGTTACAAAGACCAATAACTATTAGTAATCTAGCCCAGCAGCTTTAAGAATTGCTGACTAATGGCCTTGTCAGATAAACCCAAATAAGAAGGGGTGGTCAAGGACAGTTTAGCTGCCCTAACATTGTAAAATGCTGTTGAGATAATTAGGCATGGACAAACAGAGGGCTGTACAGAAATAAGTTTTATGAGATCTATAATCACACTAGTATATTCTCCAAAAAAATAAGATATTAAAAAGTAGGAATCATTGGGGAATATAGGGAGATGGGAGGTATGCACGAATAAAAGAGCTGGCTACACGGTCTGGTAGAGAAAGCCCAAACTTGAGTTCTGGATCCCTTTTAGGCTGCAATCCTAGTGTATCTTCAAGGTTCTTTCATGACAGACAAAGGGGCCTTTCAGGATGTTTAGTGGCCATATATTTGGCATAATATCTTCCGGTATTCTGTCATCTGTGAGATGCACAGAGATTCAGGCAGGGTGTTAGTGTTCTCAGTTCTCAAATGTGATTTCTAGAAAATCCATTGCGTCAAGGTAAGAAAAATGATTCCACCTCTCAAGCCTCCTATCACCACAGTGATTCAATAATTAATAACTTTGTTTTTCTCAGATCTGGGATGTGACTTTATTTTTCCTTGATTGCACACACACACACACACACACACACACACACATCCATACAGTTTTAATAAACATGCTGGATTCAAGTCCTAAGGCAGTTAATCTCTTTGTAAAAATAAATCTGATGTATGTAATTGGTCTACAATGTGGCTTAGGCAAATTTTTTTTTTTTTTTGAGACAGTCTCACTTTGTCACCCAGGCTAGGGTACAGTGGTGTTAACTTGGCTCACTGCAACCTCTGCCTCCCAGGTTCAAGTGATTCTTCTGCCTCAGCCTCCCGAGTAGTGCCTGCCACCATGCCTGGCTAATTTTTGTATTTTTAGTAGAGACGGGGTTTTGCCATGTTGGCCAGGCTAGTCTCAAACTCCTAACCTCAGGTGATCTGCCTGCCTCGGCCTCCCAAAGTGCTGGCATTACAGACATGAGCCAATGTGCCTGGCCTGTTTGGTTACACAATGTATTCAGTTAAAGAAAATGATGACAGGCCATGACCATGACCCATGTGGAAGGGCTGTTCTGAACACATGTTTGAGTTTCTTTACTAATTAAATTCATGTAAACTGGACCTGCTAGTGAGTCAACAAATGACTCTTAAAGTGACAATTCCTCTTTGATTTGTAAATCTCTCAACTTTTTGAAGGCTCTCAACTCCAAATGTGAAGATAGAATTATTGAAATAATTGTGTCACTTCTCAGGATGTTAGTTTGAACTCAATAATGACTTATATCTGACCTTTCTGACCATGCATAATGCCATTTGTTTTTACTCTATATGTTTGATCTTTAAAAACTAACTAGGAATATTAAACTGGATACATAAAAAGATAATAATCATACCATAAGGAAAACAAGTACTATCTACATTACTCTCAGCAAACCTCGCAACCTCTCTAGCCAAGTTGGAAAATTACATACCTATTGGGCCTATACATTCTAAACAGCAAGGCTATATGGACGTGCCAGAGACTGAATTCACTGGGGCAGTAATTTATTCATTTATTTATGCATTCAATCAATGTTCCTAGGGCACCCATTACATGCTGGATTTTTTGCAAAGTTCTGGGAGCAAAAAGTAAAACTAGATAGTACCAAAGTTCAAGACACTTACAGTCTAGGAGAAGGAGAGGGATATGTCAACAAACAAGGACAATAAAGAGTCATGGGTGCCATTGCAGAAATTATACTATGCTCCAATAATAAAAATTATGGCTACTACTTATTGACTGTTTTCTATATGCCAAGCATGGTGTTAGGTGCTAAGTGTAACAATGCCAACGACTAAAACTTATTGTGTGCTATTAAACCTTCACCTCTGAAATAGATATGATTATTTCCACTTATAGTTGGAGAAACTGAATCACAGACAGGTTAAATAATTTGCCCTATGTCACCCAGCAAGAAGTGGTGCAGACACCAAATAGTTCGGCTCCAGAGTCTGTGCACTCAACCGTGACAATATTTAGCTCTCAAACAGAGACCTGGCACTTAAATGTTTATGTCTAGCAAAGAGACACATACAGTCAAATAATGTAAATGAAAATCTGGTAAAGAGAATTTTAAAGGCATCCTCTGAAGATCCCATCCTTCAGTTACTCAATTAAATACTAATCTAGGTTCTGCTGTGGAGGCATATGTAATTAAGGTTACTAATCAGCTGTTCTTAAAATAGAAACGTTATCCTGGATTATTTGGGTTGTCTTAATGGGTCTTTAAAAGCAGATAAAAAAGCCAAACAGTTTATCAGAAATATTTGGAAGAGAGAGGCAGGAGAGACAAGGCAGAAGGGGAGGTCAGATAGATGTGAATGAGAAGAACTCAATTTGCTCTTTCTGGGTTACAAGATGAAAGGGAAAACAAAAATGTGGACAGCTCTAGAACATGAGAACAATGCTTAGCCAATATACAGTAAGGAAATGGGGACTGCATAAAATTGCATTAGACCAACTACCTAAATGAGTTTGGAAGAGTATTCTCCTTCAGATTCTACATATGAGAGCCCAGGCCTGCCAATAGCCTGATTTTGCCCTGTCAGACCTGGAACAGAGAAACAAGACAAGCCAAACTGTGCCCGAATTTCTGACCTACAGAATCTTTGGAATACTTAATTGTATTTTTGGAAGATGCTAAGACCGTGGCCATTTATTACAGCATTAATAGAAAACTAATGTGTATGCTTTGAAGACTAAAGCAAATAGGAAAGGGTGCTTGTCATTTAACCCTAAAATTTTAAGAGGAAACAATAAAACATAAAAGATTTCCTCTGGATCTCCAATATACTACTTTGTAAATTAACGAAGGTAGGAAGTAGAGTGACTAGATATTCTAAGTTTCCTTTTAGGTTTAAAAATCCCAATTGTACAATTATATTCAATTTGAAAGCATATGATACATTTATGGATTTACATTCTTCTACGTTATTAAATCAGAACTTTAGAGCGACAGAAATTTTAGAGTTTATATAATATGCTTACAATCTAATTCTTGAATTCTCACAACAACTCATTTCCCCACGTATTTATTCTTGTATTCATTCAATAGTTATTGGCCAGGTGTGTGGGCTCATGCCTCTAATCCTAGTGCATTGGGAGGCTGAGGTGAGAGAACAATTTTAGGCCAGAAGTTTGAGAACAGCCTGGGCAATATAGTGAGACCCTATTTCTACAGTAAATAAATAAATAAATAATAAAAATTATATAGGCATGATGGTATGTGCCTGTAGTGCCAGCTACTTGGGTGGCTGAGATGTGAGAATTGTTTCTGCCCACAGGTTTGAGGCTGCAGTGACCTATGACTATGACACTGCATTTTAGACTGCAAAACACGATGAGACTCTGTCTTTAAAAAAAAAAAAAAGATAGGTAGATAAATAATTATTAAGCTACTAAAATATGCCAGGTCCTTTGGGAAAATGACTTCCCAAACAGATAGTGTTGCTCTTGAAGCCAAAAGCTGTCACATTGAAGGAGTCTCCAAAGTCACAAAAAAAAATCTCCCTTGTAAACAAGTCTTGACATCACAAAAGGTAGTATTCAGCTTCCCTCTCCTTGTATATCAGAAGTTGCACATTCTAATGACTTCAGGGACCAAGCAGATAATTTAAATTAGGAAGGGGAGCACAGTATAAAAGGTAATGCAAAAGAAGCTGACACAAACTAGAAGGTACAACTCATTCAAGGCGACAGCCATTTACCCATTTACAGCCAAATGTCTTCATGCAGAAATGTGAACCCAGCATTAACTTAAGAAAAATTATATAGCATGATTAATTCATGATGTGGGCTCTGCCATGTTTACCACTCTTATTCAATATAGTATTGGAATTCCTAGCCAGAGTAATTAGGCAAGAAAAGAAATAAAGTGCATCCAAGTTGGAAAAGAGGAGATTAAACTGTACTTTGCAGACAACATAATCTTATATACAGGCAAATCTAAAGAGCTCACTACAAAAACTCCTAAAATTGATGAATAGATTCAGTAAGGTTGCAGGATACCAAGTTAACAGACAATAATCAATAGTGTTTCTATACACCAATGACAAACTAAGAAGAAATCAAGAAAGCAATCTCATTTATAGCAACTACCAAAAAAATACCTAGAAGAAAATCTAACCAAGGAAGTGGAAGATCTCTACAGTGAAAACTATCAAACACTGATGAAAGAAATTAAAAAGTACACAAACAAATGGAAAGACATCTCATGCTCAGGGATTGGAATAATTATTATTGTTAAAATGACATTACTGCACAAAGAAATCTACAGATTCAGTTCAATTCTCATCAAAAGAGCAATGACTTTATTCACAGAAAAAAAAATTCCAAAAATTTGTATAGAACCACAAAAGACCCCAAATAGCCAAAGCAATCTCGATCAAAAAGAATAAAACTGAAGGCATCACATAACCTGACTTAAAAACATACTATGCAAACATAGTAACTGAAAGAGCTTGGCATTGGTATAAAACTAGATATATAGATCAATAGAAAAGAACACAAAACACAGAAATAAATGTGCATATTTATAGCTAACTGATTGTCAACAAAGGCACCAAAAACATACATTGGATAAATGACACCTTTTTAAATATGTGGTATTGGGAAAACTGCATATCCATATGAAGAAAAATAAAACTAGACCTCTATTTCTCACCATATACAAAAAAATCAACTCAAAATGGATTAAAGTCCTAAATATATGACCTGAAATTATAAAACTCCTAGAAGAAAAAATAGGAGAAAAGCTTCAGGGTGTTGCTTTGACAAAGATGCGATGAATAAGACTTCAAAAGCACAGACAACAAAAACAAAAAGTAGACAAATTAGACTGTATCAAACGAAAAGCTTCTGCACAGCAAAGGACACAATCAAAAGAGTGAAGAAAAAACCTATATATCTAATATATATAAAATACATTTTATATTATACATATAACTGTATATATATAATTATACAACTAGATATATATATTAATTAGAAGGCCACTCACCAATAACAAAAAATGAAATCTTATCATTTGTGGCAACATGGATTGGCATATGGGACATTATATTAAGTGAAATAAGTCAGGCACAGAAAGATAAATAGCACATGTTCTCACTCATATGTGGAAGCTAAAAAAAGAAAAAAAAGAAAAACTCATAGAATTGGAGAGTAGAATAGAGGTTATTAGGAGGCAGAACAAGATGGGTTAATAGAAGGCTCCAGCTTTTGTCTCCCTCCCACTGCAAGGACACCCAAGTTAAGAACTATCTACACAGGAAAAAAAAAAAAAAGGAAAAGAAATACTTCATAAGAACTCAAAATTAGGTGAGCAGTCAAAGTACCTGGTTTTAATTTCATATCACAGAAAGAAACACTGAAGAGATAGAAAAAAACAGTTCTCAATCCCAGACACCACTCCCCCCTGCCCCACCCTCCGCAGCAGTGGCCTGGTGTGGAGAGCATCTCTGGGTGTTACGAGAGAAAGAACACTGCAGTTGTGAGGCATTTAACTCAGTGCTGGGAAAATTTGACCAAATTCAGCTGATGTTTGCTCATGGAGGGAGCATCTGAACCAGCTTAAGCATCAGGGGAATTGCCAATCCAAGTGGTCTAAATTTGAGTGCCTGAAAACCTGACCAATGAGGGCTACAGCTTTCTGTGTCTCCAAGTAAACCTGAAAGGCGATCTAGACCATAAAGATTAAAACTCTTAGGCAAGACCTACTGTTGAACTAGGCCTATAAAGAGACACACAGACTAAACATGAAGGTATGGAAAAATATACTCCATGCCGATGGAAACCAAAGAAGAGCAGGAGTCACTATACTTAGAAAAAATAGATTCCAAGACAAAAACTATAAAAAGAGACAAAGAACATCACTATATTATGATAAGGAGGTTAATTCAGCAAGAAGATATAAAAACAACTATGTATATGCACCCAAAACTGGAACATGCGCTCATTATAAGAAAATGTTATTAGAGCTAAAGACAGATAGGTGTCAATACAATAAAAGCTGGAGATTTCAACACCTCATTTTCAGCATTGGACAGAACTTTCAGACAGAAAATCAACAAACATTAGTCTAAATCTGCACTATGAAACAAATGGATCTATTAGATATGTACAGAATGTTTTATTCAACAGTTGAAGAAAACACATTATTTTCCTCAGTACATAGATCATTTTGAAGGATAGACCATATGTTAGGTCAGATAACAAATATTAAAACATTCAAAAAAATTAAAATAATATCGAGAGACTTCTCTGACCACAATGGAATAAAACTAGAAATTAGTAACGAGGAATTTCAGAAACTGTATAAATACATGGAAATTAAACAATATGCTCTTGAATGACCAGTGAGTCAATGAAGAAATTCAGAAGGAAATCAAAAAATTATTTAAACAAATGATAATGAAAATACCACATACCAAAACCTATGGGATACAGCAAAAGTAGTACTAAGAGGGAAGTTTATATTAATAGCTGTAAGTGCCTATATCAAAAAAGAGAAAAAAACTTTAAATAAAAATGTAATGATGTATCGTAACTAGAAAAGCAAGAACAAATCAAATTCAAAATTAGTAGAATAAAAGAAATAATAAAGATCAGAGAAAAATAAATGAAATTAAAATGAAAAAACCCAAAAGATCAATAAAATAAAAAGTTGTGTTTTTGAAAAGCTAAACAAAATTGACAAACCTTTAGCCAGACTAATATAAGCGAAAGAAGTAACAGATTAATAAAATCAGCAATACAAAAGGAGATGTTACATCGCATGCTGCACAAATTCAAAGGCTCATTAGTGGCTGATATGAGCAACTATATGGCAATAAATTGGAAAATGTAGAAGAAATGGACAAATTCATAGATATATACAGACCACCAAGATTGAATGAGGAAGAAATCCAAAACCTGAGCAGAGCAATAACAAGTAATAAGATTAAATTAATAACAAAAAGACTTGCAGTAAAGAAAAACCTGGGACCTGATGGTTTAATTTCTGACTTCTACCAAACATTTAAAGAAGAAATAATACCGATTCTACTCAAACTGTTCCGGAAAATAAAGAAAGGAGTATGTCCAAACTTATTTTACGAGATCAGTATTATTCTGAAAGCAAAACCAGACAAAGACACACCCACGAAACATAAAAATGCAAGCCAATATTGCTGATGAATATTGATCCAAAAATTCTCAACAAAATACTAGCAAATGAAATTCAAGAATACATTCGAAAAATAATTCACTATGATAAAGTGTGAATTATCTCTGGGATGCAAAAGAGTTGAAAATACACAAATCAATCAATGTAATATATCATAACAGAATAAAGGATAAAAACTATATATAATCATTTCACTTGATGCCAAAAAAACATTTGATAATATTAAACATCCCTTCATGATAAAAAAAAAACCCTCCAAAAACTGGTTAGGGATAAAACAAACACATTTTAAGATGATAAAAGCCATAAACAGCAGACCCACAGCATCAATACCCCATTCTCCATGATGTACTTACACGACATTGTATGCCTGTAGGAAACCATCTCATTTACATCCTAACTACATATACCATTATGTACCCATTAAAATAAAAAAATTTCATATTATAATTTATTTTTTAAATAACAGAGCTTGGTATTAACAGAGGCTGAGAAGGTAGGAAAGAGAGGAGGATAGTGAGATTTGGTTAACAGAAAATTACAGCTAGATAGGAAGTATGAGTTCTAGTTTTCTGTAGCACTATAAGGTTAATATGGTTAAGAAAAATTTAGTGTATATTTTACAAAGCTAGAAGAGAAGATTTTCAATGTTCACAACACAAAGAAATAAATGTTTGAGGTGATGGATATGCTAACTACAAATAAAACTGATTTGATTATTACACATTTTACATATGTATTGAAATATCACTTTGTATTCCACAAATATATAGAATTATTATGTGTCAACTAAAAATGAAAGAAAATGAAAACATGAAAAAAAGAATGTAGGCTCCCAAGCCACATTCTCAAAATTTGAATCCTGACTCTGCTATCTACTAGTCATGTGACCTAAGACCAGGCACTTAAACTCTCCATTTTACTTTCCTAAATTCTAAAATAATAATTCTAATGGTACCATCCACATCATTTGTGTAAGATTTAAATGAATTAATTTTTGTTAAAGGGCTTAGAAGAGTTGCATAATAAATGTTCAACATATTATTGCAAGAATTTTCAAAAGAAGCTGAAAAACTAGTTTTCTCAAGAATTTTTCTCATCTTAAAAATGTTTCTAATTGTCCAGGCACAGTGGCTCATGCCTGTAATCCCAGCACTTTGGGAAGCTGAGGCGAGCGAATGATGAGGTCAAGAGATTGAGACTAACCTGGCTAACATGGTGTAACCCTGTCTCTACTAAAAGTACAAAAATTAGCTGGACATGGTGGCACACACCTGTAGTCCCAGCCACTTGGCAGCGGAGGCAGGAGAATTGCTTGAACTTGGGAGGCAGAGATTGCCATGAGCCGACATTGCGCCACTGCACTCCAGCCTGGGCGACAATAGCAGACTCCATCTCAAAAAAAAAAAAAATTGTTTACAAATATCAATTTTAACAAATCTGTGTAAGTCTAACAAAATGTGTCTGTATGTCATACTCTTAAGATTTCAGCTTGCATACCAAGGCCATTGGCTCTCCCTTATTACACTGGATGTTTATCTTAGGCTTATAGGACACTGTGAGCCACGTGTTTCAGCATCTCTCCCCGACCATATTATTTCTTCTTCATGTAATGCAGCAGGATTCCCTCCATGAACATCAGCCTCTCATACATTTTCCTTTGTTTTTTTTTTTTTAGCTCACTTTTCCATCTCAGGAAGTCATTCATTCATGCATACATAATACCATCAAGGTGCTACATATGCATAACCATGGCAGCAGTTCCACCTGTCTATAACTCTCTTCTTTCTTTCTGTGAATCTGTAATGTCTTACCAATCTATCTCAGAAAAGTCTTCTACTCTCTACTCTTTAATATCACAGGAGAGGAATAAACTAACACCAGTAGATAGCACTCCATTGAAAGGATACCTTTGGTAATAGATAAAGAAAAGGTAAGTTCAAGTTTTGAGATAAAACTGTATAAGTACCCAGTTCTTTCCAATAAAGATAAGCTGCACAAAGAAAGCCCTGGTATACACAACATTACATTTGGAAATATATCTGGAGAGTATGTGGAAAAATTTGGACATTATATTTGGAGAAAAATACTAAAATTAGAATATTTGTGCTCCATAAAACATAAAAAAAATCAATGCAGTTATAAATAAAAATTTCAGAAAGGAAATCCAGAAATACGTTAAAAGAATAACATTCTGTGACCAAGTGGTATTAGTTTTCCTACTTTAAAAATTGGACTTCCACCAATATGGCTGAATAGGAACAGATCCGGTCTGCAGTTCCCAGTGAGAGCCTGCCACAAGACAAGGGATCTCTGCATTTCCAACGGAGGTGCCAGGTTTATCTCATTGGGACTAGATATGCAATGAGAATAGCCAAAGGTGGGCAAGCCAAAGCAGGGTGGGGCACTACCACACCCAGGAGGTACAAGGGGCCAGGAGAACTTGATTTCTCAGCCAAAGGAAGCCATTAGTGACCTTTCCTGCACTCTGGCTCAGAAACTGTGCTTTTCCAAAGGTTTACACATCCTATAGACCAGGAAACTCTCCAGTGTCTACAATGCCAAGGTAAATCCACTGGCTTGAAACTCTCACACCCAGCACAGCAGCCTGAGCTCAACCTGGGATGTGGAGCTTGGTGTGGGGAGGGGCTCCCACCATTGCTAAGGCTCCCATAGGCAGTTTTAACATTGCCTGTAAAAACAAAGCCACTGGGAAGTTTACACAGCAGCTGGACAGAGCCCAGCACGGCAGCTTAGCGGGGCCTCTGAAGGTAGATTGTCAAGTAGATTCCCTTCTTACTGGGCAGGGCATCTCAGAAAAAAAAAGACAGCGCCCGGCAGGGACTTACAAACCCCCATTTTCCTGAGACAGAGCATGTAGGAAAAAAGGCGGTTGTGGGTTCTGCTTCTGCAGACATAAACATCCCTTCCTGACAACTCTGAAGGGAGTAACAGATGCCCCAGCCCAGTGCTTGAGCTCTCTTAAGGGACAGCCTGCCTCCTTAAGTGGCTCCCTGATGCCCCGTGTATCCTAACCAGGAGACATGTTATATAGGAGAGCTCTGGCTGAAAGTTGGCAGGTAGTGCTTTGGGACGAAGCTAACAGAGGAAAGAACAGGCAGCAATCTTTGCTGTTCTGCAGCCACCGCGGGTTATTCACAGCCAAGCAGGGTCTGGAGTGGACCTCCAGCAAACTCCAGCAGACCTGCAGCAGAGAGTCCTGACTGTTAGCCAGAAAACTAAGAAACAGAAAGAAACAGCTTCAACATTAACAGAAAGGACATCCACACAGAAATCATATCCAAAAGTCACCAACTTCATAAACCAAAGTTAGATAAATCCAAGAAGATGGGAAGGAACCAGTGCAAAAAGGCTGAAATCGCAAAAAGCCAAAATGCCTCTTCTCCTCCCAGGGATCACAATCCCTCACCAGCAAGGGAACAAAACTGGATGGAGAATGAGTGTGACACATTGACAGAAGCACGCTTCAGAAGGTGGGTAATAACAAACTTCTCTGAAGTAAAGGAGCATGTCCTAACCCAAGGCAAGGGAAGAAAGAACCTTGAAAAAATGATAGATGAAATGCTAATGAGAATAACCAGAGTGGAGAAGAACATAAATGACATGATGGAACTGAAAAATACAGCATGAGAACTTCGTGAAACATACACAAGTTTCAATAGCTGAATCAATCAAGTGGAAGAAAGAATATCAGAGATTGAAGCTCAACTCAATGAAATAAAGCAAGAAGGCAAGATTAGAGAAAAAAGAGTGAAAAGAAATGAACAAAACCTCCAAGAAATATGGGATTATGTGAAAAGATAAAATCTTCATTTGATCAATGTACTTGAAAGTGATGGGGGAAACGAAACCAAATTGGAAAACACTCTTCAGGATATTATCCAGGAGAACTTCCCCAACCTAACAATGCAGGCCAACATTCAAGTCCAGGAAATACAGAGAACGCCACAAAGGTATTCCTCAAGAAGAGCAACTGCAAGGCACATAATTGCCAGATTCACCAGGGTTGAAACGAAGGAAAAAATGTTAAGGGCAGCCAGAGAGAAAGGTCAGGTTACCCGCAAAGGGAAGCCCATCAGACTCCCAGAGGATCTCTCAGCAGAAACCCTATGAGCCTGAAGAGAGTGGGGGCCAATATTCAACATCCTAAAAGAAAAGAAGTTTCAACCCAGAATTTCAATCCAGCTAAACTAATCTTCATAAGCAAAGGAGAAATAAAATCCTTTACAGACAAGCAACTGCTGAGCGATGTAATCACCATCAGGCCTGCCTTACAAGAGTTCCTAAAGGAAGCACTAAACATGGAAAGGAACAACCAGCACCAGCCACTGCAAAAGCATACCAAACTATAAAGACCATTGACACTATGAAGAAACTGCATCAACTAATGGGCAAAACAACCAGCTAGCATCAAAATGGCAGCATCAAGTTCACACATAACAATATTAACCTTAAATGTAAATGGGCTAAATGCCCCAATCGAAAGACACAGACTGGCAAATTGGATAAAAAGCCAAGACCCATCAGTGTGCTCTATTCAGGAAACCCATCTCACATGCAGCGACACATATAGGCTCAAAATAAAGGGATGAGGAAAGACTTACCAAGCGCATTGGAGAGCAAAAAAAAGCAGGGATTTCAATCCTAGTCTCCAGTAAAACAGACTTTAAACTAACAATGATCGAAAGAGACAAAGAAGGGCATTACATAATGGTAAAGTGACTAATACAACAAGAAAAGCTAACTATAGAAATATATATGCACCCAATACAGGAACATCCAGATACATAAAGCAAGTTCTTAATGACCCACAAAGAGACTCAAACTCCCATACAATAATAGTGGGAGACTTTAGCACCCCACTGCCAATACTAGACAAATAAACGAGACAGAAAATTAACAAGGATATCCAGGACATGAACTCAGATCTCAACCAAGTGGACCTAAGAGACATCTACAGAACTCTCCACCCCAAAGCCACAGTATATACATTCTTCTCAGCACGACATTACACTTATTCTAAAATTGACCACATAATTGGAAGTAAAACACACCTCAGCAAATGCAAAAGAACGGAAATCATAACAGTCTCTTAGACCACAGTGCAATCGAAGTAGAACTCAGGATTAAGAAACTCACTCAAAACCACACAACTACATGGAAACTAAACAACCTGCTCCTGAATTACAACAACTGGATAAATAATGAAATGAAGGCAGAAATAAAGATGTTTGTAAAAAACAATGAGAACGAAGATACAACATACCAGAGTGTCTGGGACACATTGAAAGCAGTGTCTAGAGGGAAATTTATACCAATAAATGTCCACCAGAGATGTGAGGGAAGATATAAAATTGACACCCTAATGTCACGATTAAAAGAACTAGAGGAGCAAGATTAAACAAACCAAAAGCCAGCAGAAGACAAGAAATAACTAAGATCAAAGCAGAACTGAATGAGACAGAGACAGAAAAAATCCTTCAAAAAATCAATAAATCCAGGAGCTGGCTTTTTTGAAAAGATCAACAAAATAGACAGACTGCTAGCCAGACTAATAAAAAAGAAAAGAGAGAAGTATCAAATAAATGCAATAAAAAATGATAAAGGGGATATCACCACAGATTCCACAGAAACAGAAACTACCATCAGAGATTACTACAAAAAACTCTATGGAAATAAACTAGTAAATCTAGAAGAAATGGGTAAATTCCTGGACACTTGCATCCTCCCAAGACTAAACCAGGAAGAAGGTGAATACCTGAATAGACCAATAACAAGGTCTGAAGTGGAGGCAGCAATTAAGAGCCTACCAACCGAGAAAAGTCCAGGACCAGACACATTTACAGCCGAAATCCACGAGACGTACAAAGAGAAGCTGATACCATTCCTTCTGAAGCTATTCCAAGCAATACAAAAAGAAGTAATCCTCCTTGACTCATTTTATGAGATCAACATCATCCTGATACCAAAACCTGGCAGAGTCACCACTAAAAAAGAAAATTTCAGGCCAGTATCCACGATGAACATTGATGCAAAAGTCTTCAATAAAATACTGGCAAACCGAATGCAATAGCACATGAAAAAGCTTATTCATCACCATCGAGTCGGCTTCATCTCTGGGATGCAGCTATGGTTCAATATCTGCAAGTCTATAAATGTAATCCATCATATAAACAGAACCAAAGACAAAAATCACATGATTATATCAACAGAGGCAGAGAAGCCTTCGACAAAATTGAACAGTCCTTTATGCTAAAAACTCTCAATAAACTAGGTATCAATGCACCGTATCTCAAAACAATAAGAGCTATTTATGACAAACCCACAGCCAATATCATTCGGAATGGGCAAAAACTGGAAGCATTTCCTTTGAAAACTGGCACAAGACATGGATGCTCTTTCTCGCCACTCCTATTCAACATAGTATTGAAAGTTCTGGCTAGGGCCATCAGGCAAGAGAAAGAAATAGAGGAAATTTGAATAGGAAGAGAGGACATCAAATTGTCCCTGTTTGCAGATGACATGACAGCATATTTAGAAAACCCCATCATCTCAGTCCAAAATCTCCTTAAGCTGATAAGCAACTTCAGCAATGTCTCAGGATACAAAGTCAATGAACAGAAATCACAAGCATTCCTATACACCAATAACAGACAAACAGAGATCCAAATCATGAGTGAACTCACATTCACAATTGCTATAAAGAGAATAAAATACCTAGGAATACAACTAACAAAGAACGTAAAGGACCTCTTCAAGGAGAACTACAAACCACTGCTCAAGGAAATAAGAAAGGACACAAAAAAATTCAAAAATATTCCATGCTCATGGTTAGGAAGAATCAATATCATGAAAACAGCCATGCTGCCCAAAGTAATTTATAGATTCAATGCTATGCCATCAAGCTACCAATTATCTTCTTTGCAGAGTTGGAAGAAACCACCTTAAACTTCATATGGAACCAAAAAACAGCCCATATAGCCAAGACAATCATAAACAAAAAGAACAAAGCTGGAGGCATCATGCTACCTGACTTCAAACTATATTACAAGGCTATTGTAATCAAAACAGCATGGTACTGGTACCAAAACAGAGATGTAAACCAGTAGAACAGAACAGAAGCCTCAGACAGAATGCCACACAACTACAATCATCTGATCTTCAACAAACCTGACAAAAACAAGCAATGGGGAAAGGATTCCCTATTTAATAAATGATGTTGGGAAAACTGGATCGCCATATGCAGGATGCTGAAACTGGATCTCTTCCTTACACTTTATAGAGAAAGAAACTCTAGATGGATTAAAGATTTAAACATGAGACCTAACACCATAAAAAGTCTAGGCAATACTGTTCGGGTTACAAGCATGGGCAAGGACTTCATGACTAAAACACCAAAACCAATGGCAACAAAAGCCACAATAGACAAATGGGATCTAATTAAACTTAAGAGCTTCTGCATAGCAAAATAAACTATCAATAGAGTGAACTGGCAACCAACATAATGGGAAAAAATTTTTGCAATCTATCCATCTGACAAAGGGTTAATATCTAGAATCTATGGAGAATTTAAATGAATTTACAAGAAAAAAAACATAAAAAAGTGGGCAAAGGATATAAACAGACACTTTGCAAAAGAAGGCATTAATGCAGCCAACAAACATGAGAAGAAGCTCATTATCACTGGTCATTAGAGAAATGCAAACCAAAACCACATTGAGATACCACTTCATGCCAGTTAGAATGGCGATCATTAAAACAGTCAGGAGGCAACAGATGCTGGAGGGGATGTGGAGGAAATGCTTTTACACTGTTGGAGTGTAAATTAATTCAACCATTGTGGAAGACAGTGCAGCGATTCCCCAAGGATCTAGAAATAGAAATACCCTTTGACCCAGCAATTCCATTATTAGGTACATACCCAAAGGTTTATAAATTATTCTATTAAAAAGACACATGCTCACGTATGTTTATTGCAGCCCTGTTCACAATAGCAAAGACTTGGAAGCAACTCAAATAACCACCAATGATAGACTGGATAACAAAAATGTGGCACATACACACGATGGAATCCTATGCAGCCATAAAAAAGGATGAGTTCATGTCCTTTGCAGTGACATGGATGAAACTAGAAACCATCAATCTCAGCAAACTGACAGAAGGACAGAAAACCAAACACTGCATGTTCTCACTCATAAGTGGGTGTTGAACAATGAGAACACATGGACATAGAGAGGAGAATATCACACACTGGGGCCTGGGGGTTGGGGTTCTAGGGAAGGAATAGCAGGGAGTGGGGGATTTGGGGAGGGATAGCATTAGGAGAAATACCTAATGTAGATGTTGGGGCAATGGTTGCAGTAAACCACCATCATGGCATGTGTATACCTATGTAACAAACCAGCATGATCTGCACATGTACCCCAGAACTTAAAGCATAATTTAAAAAAAAAAAAAAAAAAAGAAAAAAAAAGTCACACAGAGGAGACCAATGGTAAAAATATGATAAGGATTGGAGGAACCCAGAAGGGTAATCCAAGGGATTTTATAGTGGAAGGGCTTGATGAAACCATTTTTTTTATCTTGTTTGTTGTGGTGATATATCAACTGTGTGCTTTAGCATTCTATCAAAGCTCATAGCACTCTAAACCAGAAGAATTAAATTTTACTGTTTGTCAATTAAAGTACATTTTAGAAAATGGAAAAAGTCACACAGCTAAGCTGCCTGGTTACTTAAAATTCATGAACACAAACCATCAAGTTGGCACTCAATACTGCCTAGCATCCTGCTGTTTCCCAGGAAGTCAGCTTACTCACTCTTCTCAAAGATGCCATCCTACTCTCCATCAGTCTCAACTAATGCTACCTCATATAGCATTGGGAAAACCAAAAGCATGAGAACTTTCATATATTCCGCCCCGTGCCCATTGTATCTGTAAATCTACCAAGCACCCTTCTCCACTCTCTCTGTTCCTATCAAATACCACTCTTTTTTTTTTTTTTTTTTTTTTGAGACAGAGTCTCACTCCGTCACCAGGAGCCAGGCTGGAGTGCAGTGGCGCAACCTCGGCTCACTGCAACCTCCGTCGCCCGGGTTGAAGCAATTCTCCTGTCTCAGCCTCCCAAGTAGCTGGGACTACAGGCACACGCCACCACGCCCAGCTAATTTTTTTGTATTTTTAGTAGAGACGGGGTTTCACCATGTCGATCAGGATGATCTCAATCTCTTGACTTTGTGATCCGCCCGCCTCGGTCTCCCAAAGTGCTGGGATTACAGGCTCAAATACCACTCTTACTTGTATTCCGGATCCTGTTCTCTCTCATCTTCTCAAGAACTTTAGTTTTTTAATCACCCTCCCTTTTTCTTAAATCATCTTTCTGTTGCTCTCTGTTGTGTGTCATTATTACTAGCCTACAAGTACAATCTTACATTTTTTATCTTACCAAAAAGCAACTTTAACTGTGTAAGCTATCCTAGCTGCTACTCTTTATTTAAAGTTTAGATAGATGTTTCTACTACATGATCTACTTCATTACCACTTTTTCACTCTTCAGTCCACTCCAGTATGGCCTCCTTCCCAACCAGTTCACTCTAACCACTCTTGGCAAGGTCTTTGAGGACCTTTGTGTTGCCAGACGTAATGATGACTTTCTTCCTTAATCTTCAACCTTTAAAAGCATTTGTTACAGTGTTCCACTCTCTCCTTCTTCAGCTCTCTACTCTCTTGCTTTCTGTGTTGCGGTACTTTCCTGATTTTCTTCCTGCCACCCTTACTACTCAGTCTCTGCTATTGACTCCTCTTTCAGACCTTTTATAGTGTTCCAAAACTTAGTCCTGGGATTTCTCTTCTCTTTCCTCCACTTTGTTCTCTTTCTTTCTTTCTTTTCATTCACAGAGTGAATAGGTCAATCACATGATCCAAAATCTGATTTTAAAAAAGTTAGTTGATATTCTATCACTATCCGAAGGAAAAGACACAAAGATAACATTATCATCGAGAACTTTCTTCCCACGAGAGGTTATGTTCATGGATCCCCCATGGAGTTCTGAGCACCTCCAAGAAATGAGAGAATTCTGGCCGTATAGAACATATAAAGTGCAGAAACTCCACAATCTACATATAACATATTAATAGCTGAACATATACTTTTGAAAATAGATTTTTACTGTCAAACAGGTCAGCCTAGATAATGGCCTTTGGTCCTCATCTATAATGATTATAACAACCACTACTACCAATTTAGTGATAACTTACGATGTTCTACCTTCACACAATCCTGAGAAATAGATAATGTCATCACTAGTTTTTCATTTGAAGAAACTGAAGCACAGAGGCATTAAACTGATAGTTGAAGACTATATAGTATGTTGAAATTCCAGGTTCACTGAAATTTAACTGATTTAACAAGCAGCTTTTCACTGCTGTGCTTTTATAGGCCGTTCTTACATTGCTATAAAGTAATGCCTGCGTCTGGGTAACTTATAAAGAAAAGAAGTTTAATCGGCTCATAGGTCTGTAGGCTATACAGGAAGCATAGTGGTTTCTGGTTTGGGGAAGGCCTCTGGAAGCTTCCAATCATGGCGGAAGGCAAAGAGGGAGCAACTGTCTTACATGGCAAGAGCCAGGAGCAAGAAAAGGGGGCAGTGCTACACGGTTTTAAAGGACCAGATCTCACAAGAAATCACTCTTACAAGGACAGTACCAAGGGGAATAGTGCCAAGTCATTCATGAAAACTCTGTCCCCATGACCCAATCACTTCCTACCAGGCCTTACCTCCAACATTGGGAATTGCAATTCAACATGAGATTTGGTGGAACGCAGAGCAAAATCATATCAATGCTGTACATCTAATTCACTGACTAAAATTGTCCTGCTATTTTGGAGGACATATATAGTTCAGCAGAAAGAGGTTAGCTGTGTTATTTTTAGAAGAAATGTTAAAAGTATTTGTTTTTTCATCAATGAGAATGCATGAACTACTGCTACACAGAACAACACAGATGAATCTTACAAACATAAGGTTGATCAAAAAATGTCAGACTCTACGTAATATATGCTAATTGATTCCATGTACATAAAGTCCAAAAAACAGGTACAACTAATCTTTTGTGCTAGAAACTAGAATGGTGATAATCTTAGCAGAGGGTTTTGACTGGCAAGGAATATTCATTTCTTGATCTGGTTGCTGGTCACACAAATCTGCTCATAGAGCTCTACACAAATGATTTGCGTATTTTCTGTCTATACCCTATACTTCAATAAATTTACTTTAGAATTATTCATTTCAATTTAACTATGTGGTTGGATATGAATTCACATATTCTTCAAGCCAGTTTTCCTATTATTGGACTACTGCAATTCTAATCAGTAGTCACAAACATGTATATCCTTACTCATTTTATTCAAACTGACTAGGTTTGAATCCTAGCTTTGCCACTTACTAGATATGTGACCTTGGACGATGACTTAACAGCTCTGCACCTCATGTTTTCCATGTATCAATTAAGAATAATTAGTATCTACTTGTAAGAATGCAATGATTTAATTGCTACCCCTTAGCTAAAGATCAACAAAGCATCATAATTATTCCTATAATTATTCTCATCTATTTTTTGTTTCCTTTGAACAATTGCCTTGACCAGTCAAGTTTTCAAGTCCCTGCATGGATAATTATAAATGTATTCTAAGAAGTAATGCACAATTAAAATTGTGGAAGCACAGCTGCTGGAAAATCCTAAGGTTCTGAATCCACTTCAATGTCATCTGCACAATTGTTATTTACCTAATTTCCAGAGAAAATTATAAAAGGCAATTCTTCTGTAGAACATATTCATACTTACAAAGTTCAGCCTCTAGGGAGAATTTCTCTTATTGAACTAAAGTACCTAAAGTACTCTCTTTGACCTACTACCATATGCTTGTCCACATTGCCAAGGGCCTTCTCTTATTTATTGTGCTTATTCTTTTATTCAGAGACATAATTAAAGTTTCTCTTCAGAAGTGACTTGATTATTTGATTTTCTCTGTGTTCATATGTCCAACTTAGCTTTTCTCCTCTGATGGCTGCTTCATTTCATGAGGCATATTGTTCAGAAAAATCTACACATTATTCAGAAATGTATACACATTATAAAATTATACACATCAAAATCACTCAGTTCTATGCTTTCCATTCTAATGTTTTATCTGTTGAGCAAAATCAATACAAAATTTTAATAATCCAACAAAAAACAAAAATTGACTTGCTATTTTTGCCTAATGACTGGTAGAAAGTTCCCCCAATCCAAAACTTGGTACAAAATTTTGTAACCTATTTGTATTTAACCTGGTTTTCTGTATCAGGAAAGCTCCCATTACCTCTTCTCTCAGAATCCTAAAGCTAGTCTAGAGTTCTTATTCTGCTCAGATCATGACCCATGATATGCACTATTTTTCTTCTGAAGAGGATTTGGATTTCATTTAGAAATCCATTTAAAATTGTACTACCATTCAAATATTATTTGTCTCATCTTCCATTTCATGACTCTTGTTATTCACTGTCTATCCTTTACTGCCCATGTCATCATCATGTAGTATAGGTCTTTCCTTGGCTAATGTCCCCTGGCTGCATTTCTTCACAGAAGCTTATTTTACCTATCATTTCTTTGGTTATTTCTAGTTTTTCCCCATCTAGTCAGATATATTTCCTGTCATTTTCTTTCCAAGTTAGGTGTTACCAGCTATTCTCTCTTTGACTGTTTCTGCATATTTTGAGTGATTATTACACCATACACTAAATTTTCACCTACATGTGGTGAATGCAGGTGTGACTATGTATTCCATCTGGTATCATGACCCAATAAACTTCTCCCGTAACATGTAGTTGCTTATTTGACTAATGTTGCTCTTTCCACTGCACTCCACCTCAAGAACTAGAAAATGAGAGCTATTTGAGTGTATTTTGAGAATTACGTTATAGGATCAGCACATTACTAATCAAGGAATACATTTGTAAAATTAATCTGAGGAGACAGAATGATTTCCATGCCCTTAAAGCATAAGTATACTATGATCTGACTGACTGTATTAGCATTTTAAGAAAGAATGAGCCACAAAGGCATGGGAAGAGTTGGTCCCTGAAGCAAACATTGGCAGCAACCAATGGATAAATGTACCTTAGCCACTTGACTTCTAGTATTTTCAATCCTATAATCATATCATTTCTGTTGGGAGGTGGATGTATAGCACTAGCTTGGGTTTATGTCATTTAACTGTGAGTTTATGATCTCATGAGTCATGGTTTACCTAATAACCATCCTGCTATGTCCCATCATACATCTTTCAGATGATTTTGCTTATGTCTGCTCTGATTAATGATGTAGGCTTATAATTTACATTCAAAGGGCAATCAAATAACTCTAATTTTCTAGTTTTGATTTTTATTTGGCTTTCTATTTAGTCTTTCAGTGAGGAAATGTGCTGAATGCATAGACATAAGTACTTTAGATAGGCATCGCAATGCTCTTTCTCACTGGAAAGCAATAAACTGGCATTCTCCCATCTATCTCAGTCTCATCCGCTTTTTCATTTGTGTGAGTCAGTAATCAGGGCCTGAACTATTCTGGCAGCTGGTAAAAGTGAGACCTTCGGACCTGCAAAACATATCACAAATGCCAGCATGGCAGCACTTAATAACTGCTGAAACATACTGAAGTTGGCATCTAAAGTTTGCCATCACATATTTAAATTATATTTAATTATATTTAATTTCTGGGATACAATTTTTAATACTGACATTTTGAAATAAACTGTTACATCTGTTAAAGCGAACTAAATATGGCCTGAAAAAGACTCTGTACTTTTATATTTGAGTCTTTGTAGACCATCTGCAAGATTGAAAACCTAGCTTAGGAGTGTGTGCCTGTAACCGTCGCTGAGTCTTGGCCAATCCCAGCAGCCATACTTCGACTACTCATACACTGCTGAGTGTTAAAACTGTGTTCAAATAAGGCAAACACCAACCGGTAGCCAATCCACCTGTTTCTGTCCCTCACTTCTGATTTCTGTCCATCACTTTTCTTGTTTTGTCTATAAATTTGTTCTGACCACAAGGCATCCCTGGAGTCTCTCTGAATATGTTGTGATTCTGGAGGCTGCCCAATTTGTGATTATTTATTCTGGCTTAATTAAAGTCCGTTTAATTTGTGCAAAGTTTTCTTTCAACATGTCAGCCTCTTAAATGTATCCAGCAGACTCTAAATACTATAGAAACTTGAGATCTGCCTCATGCATCATTAAAATATAATAGATTCGTCTTTAACTGTTGAAAAATGTATATTGTTCATTTTCGTCTTTAATATTTCTATTTATTTTTCTAAGTACAATAGAAGATACTGAATATTTTTCTTTAATAACTCTATTTCTTTTCTCCCACAAAATGTTTGTCCTAATTTTATATATTTTATGTTAAAAAGCCTTTCATTGATCACCCTATTTATGCTTCTCTGCCACAAAAATTATCCAAACTAAAATTAATTTTAAAGGATAAAACTGTGCTGTATTAAAGATAAATACTGTGTGTTCTCATATGTGGAAGCTAAAACCGTTGGTCGTGTGGAAGTAGAGAGTAAAATAGTGGTTACGAGAGGCTAAGAAGGGTAGAAAGGGGGAAAGATAAGGAGAAACGGTTAAGGAATACAAAATTACAGAAAGACAGGAGGAATAAGATTCAGTATTCCGTAGTACTGTAGGGTAACCATAGCTAACAATAATTTATTATACATTTTCAAATAGCTAGAAGAGAAGATTTTGAGTGTTTTCAACATAAAACATCCCCTGTTTGAGAGGACGGATATGGTAATTACCCTGATTTGATCATTACACATTATACACATGTATCAAAACATTACACTACACCTCATACATATATAAAATTACATCAATTAAAATAATAAACTTATTCAAAAACTCCAAAGAAATAAAAAACTTGTTGAAAAAGCATTCTGTATTATCATTATAATTCTTAGTACAAAACTTATCAAAAACATAAATATATTACCAGTTTTGATAAATATAAAAGATATAAGTAAGACAATTTAAAATTCATTTGGGAGTTTTTTTCCTATTAGTTTATTTACCTAAATATCAATGTTTCTTGTTGCTAGCAAGTATTTTCCTTTTTACTGTTTTTATAAATATAAGCACTGGAATCATTTAATAAATAAACAAATAGATGGGAATGTAAAGACTTTGTCATAATAATTCCCTCCATCTCTGATTTTCTTATAATATTCCAAAATCACATAATGATTAATCTTCATAAATTATAATAATGATTTAACAGTTGACAACTCAATTAGGTACTTCATTTTTGTCAACGGCCAAGAATTGGAAATCACAGACTTGCAAAAGGATTTACTACCTAGTCATTAGAGTTATGCAGTTTCTGAACATAGAAATCAGTGTATATTCCAAAGTGTCCCTTTGTTTGTTGCCCCAGCATTTTTACACCCAGGGTCAATAGGCAATGTACTATTGTAAAATCCTGGGTATTTGAAGGAAGTATGCATTTATTTTGTAAAGTGGAGAAAGGGGATGTCTTGACTTCAGGGGCATTTTCTGGCAGATCAGTTTTAGGAAAGAAGGTATATGGGAATCAAGGCTCTAGAAATTAATTCATTTTAAACTATCTTTATCCTCCTACTGTTTGAAAGAACTTTGTGTAGACAAAGTCAAATTTAAAGATCGCTACCTTAGATAATACTGCTGCCACTTCCACATCTGTTGTTGCAACTAATTCTAGCACAGCGTCTTTGCTTTACTTTCCACCCTCTATAGACATAAGGCTTTTCCCATAAACATTGCATTCTCCTTCTATTTGTACCTGGGTATTTTTAATGTCTGATGAGTCTGGACTGCAACATCATAATTCATCAATAGGTGCCATCCGCAGATGCCGATTTGAAGACATCAGGCTATGTAAAACTAAATGCCAGCCGCCCTATTTATCTCATATATAAATTTGCCTTCTGAAAACAGTCACTTGAAAGAGATTTGTTTTACAATTTAACTACAGTTCAACTCCTTTTATTTCTCTATTGCCACTGGGGATTCCCAAGTACCTTCTTCTTTTTTCATGACTTTATCCACTGACTCTAGAGTCTTGGGAATTTGCATGCAATGCATGTGCAGAAAGCACCTCCTCCCATTGCTGCCCAGTTTATTTCTGTCAGTATTCTGATTTGCACCTTGGGGTGTATTTTCACATAAAATGTTTTCAATGGTAACATATTACTATTTGACTATAATGTAGCTAATGTCAACTCTTAATCGTGCTATAAGTTAATTAGGTTTCGTAGGACTGTCTTGGAAACTTCTGCTTTGGGTAATTATTTATATATTTATATAATTGTGTCAGTCTCTGGGCATTTTTCTTGGCTACAAAATCACCTGTGGCTACTATTCTATTCTTAGCGAGATTAGGCCTTAATGACCTCATATTCACCTTCTGACACTTCCATTTTGTCTATTATTTCTGCCTCATTGGTCTGAATGAGGTTGATTGACCGTAGGAGTCATTCGATTCTTTTCTAACTTCTGATAAAATGTCTATTCTGCTTTTCCTATGCCCAGTCCTCTATAGTATTCATTTTTAGTTATCCCTGAGCATTTTTTCTCTTACCTCTTATTTTCATTTTAATTCTCCCTCTACTGATTTTATAAATCTTAAAGGAATTTAGTGCTTCTATATTCTTTTGAAAGGCCCTCATAAAATGCAACTTAAGCCACAGTTTATAATATAAAACGCCATTTTACACAGCATAGTGAGGCAGACTTTCACTGCCGTCTCATATTTTCTCAATTTCCAGTTTTCAACTGGAAATTCCTCAAAGTCATATAATTCTGGTGGTAAGAGGCATGGAAAGATTAAACTCAAGAAAAAGCATTAGTTGCCATCATCATCATCTTCTTCATCTTCATCTTCATCTTCATTTGAAGAAAGTGTTTTCCCCAATACAAACATATTTATAGTCCCCCCAGGGTAAATATTCTACTCTTTTTTTCTGACCACCTGCTGCTTGTTGAAGTTTAAAATTTTATTTTATTTATTTATTTTTTATAGAGACAGAGTCTCACTTTGTTGGCCAGGCTGGTCTTGAACCCCAGCCTCAAGCAATCTTCCTGCCTCTGCCTCCCAAAGTGCTGGGATTACAGAAATGAGCCACTATGCCTGGCCTAATATTCCACTCTTTAAGAAAGTGACTCAATTATGTTCTTGATCTTTTCCAATTCACATCAGTGCTTCACTGTTTCTATTCTTCACGAGATACAGTGAAAAAAGAGAAAGCTTACTGAGCTTCTCCTTAAAATATAAAAAATTCCAATGCTTACGGGGGCAACTAAGTAAGGAAATACATGAAGTGGACCTTGTGGAGACTGGCAAATCAGAATACAACACTTATCTAAAGAAGGCAGCCAATATTCACCTCTAGTCAAATTACAACCCTTCAAGTGTATGAGGCCAGTATAGCCAGATCATTTAATTTTGAAAGAGAAGTTTGAAATCGGGATTTGTGGGGGAAATTTTCCAAGTTTTAGGTGTTGGCAGGCCAAAACCAGCCCAGGAATTGCCAGTTTGCAATTTGTGTCCTGGAGGTTAAAGTGGATGTCTAACACTAGAATTTCTGGGCATTCGAGATAGCCTGACTTGCACATTCTTGATTAATAGGCAAACTAAATGAAACAGTAAGATTATTAGAAGATTATAGGGAATATGGGGTCAGAACAAAAATGATACGTAATTTGAACGTGTATTTCCAGAACAGAGTACATATCTGACAGCTAGACTGTATCTCTGCTCTGATCCTTTCTAGGTTTTTTTTTTTGTGTGTGTGTGTTGTTGTTTACTTTTTCATTTCATTAATTTAACCTACCTAGGTTATTTCATTTGCTTTATTTTCAGAGATGGGTGTGTGTCAGAGCAATTATTGTCTGTCTCATGTACTTACTGCCTGTAACTGCAACTCTGAAGGGTATATGTATTAATCTTATTCTTGCTGATGAAGAAACTGAGGTTCAGAGAAATGAATAAACTACTCTGTCAAAAAACCATAAGTGACCAAGTTGAAGTTGAAATCACGGTCTGTTTGGATCCAGTTTAATCTCTTGCTACAATACCACACTACTGTTTCTCTAGTTCTGACTTTATTAATCGCCCCCAAATGCATCAACAGGAGTAGGGAACAATCAGGGGATTTCTCTTAGGTGCTGTACATATACTGCAGGAAGACAAACCTTTTTTTTAAAATTAATTAATTATTTTATTTATTTTATTTATTTTTTTATTGCATTTTAGGTTTTAGGGTACATGCGAAGAAGATGCAATATTGTTGCATAGGTACACACATGGCAGTGTGATTTGCTGCCTTCCTCCCCATCACTTATATCTGGCATTTCTCCCATGCTGTCTCTCCCCAACTCCCCACCCCCTGCTGTCCATCCCCTATTTCCCCCTGACAGACCGCAGTGTGTGATGCTCCCCTCCCTGTGTCCATGTGTTCTCATTGTTCAACACCCGCCTATGAGTGAGAACATGTGGTGTTTGATTTTCTGTTCTTGGAAGACAGCGCTTTTAATATAATCATCTCAAGACTCCGAGAGCAAGAATTACTGACTCCAGATAAATTTCTAAAAGTGAAATTACTCCTTAAACTTGTCTGCATATTTTCTTAAACTTTTAGGGTTTATTAGCAAATTGCCCTTTAAATAAGTTCTACTTGTTTAAAGAGCAAGAATTACTGACTCCAGATAAATTTCTAAAAGTGAAATTACTCCATAAACTTATCTGCATATTTTCTTAAACTTTTAGGGTTTATTAGCAAATTGCCCTTTAAATAAGTTTTATCTACCAAGTAAATTAATTCCCAGCAGATTACGAGTTACCTCTTTCCTGTACTACTACTACTACTTATAATAATAATGATAATTACTTATATAGTGCTTACTATGAGCAAGAAACTTGTAGGTGGTTAAAATACATTAATTTATTTGATTACCAACATAGTCAATCATTTTAGAAATGAAGAATACTGAAGTACAGAAAAGTCAGGTTACTTGCCAAAGTCATGCAGCAAATAAGTAGAGGTAATAGAACTGTGATTTGAAATTAGGCAGTCTTTATTGACTATGTCAAGATTGGATATTATACTGGTCTTTTAAATTTTATAGACAAAAAGTATTTCACAGTTAATTTAATTTGTATTTTTTTATTTAACAAAGATAACATATTTTTTTCCTTCCTTTTCTCCCTTTCTTCCTTCTTTCCTTTTTCTTTTCTTTCTGACTTTTTTTTTCTTTTGTAAGATACTAGTTAATGTCATTTGCCTATTTTTCCCTTGGAGTGTTTATTTTTAAAAAATTTTAAGAAGTGTGTGTATGTCATAGATAGTTCTCATGTGTTATATATGTTGTAATTTTTTGTCTTTAATTGCTTAATTTTTATTACATTGTTGATAAATAGTTTAAAATTCTTATTTAATGAAATCTATTAATTTTTCTATTTGTGATTTTTCTTTGTTGTTTTTATCAGATTACCATCACGCCTAGCTTAAGTAAATATTTGCTCTAATATTTTTCTGTAAATTTTATGATTTCATTTTTCATCTAGAATTTATTTTGATATTTAACTTAAAAGTTTATTGATGGCACTTTTTCCACATTTTCAAAACTATTACAGGTTTATTATTTTTCTCATTTCTGTCACTTCAGTGGGATTTGGTAAAGAGAGAGGGTAAAAAATGTAAGCTCAGCTGCCACTCTGAACAAGAAAGCTGGTTTTTGAAATAACTAGTTATTTACTTTCTTTTCACCCAGGCTGGAGTGTCATGGCATGATCAAGGTTTAATGCAACTTTTACCTCCCAGGCTCAAGCAATCCTCCCACCTCATCCTACCATGTATCTTGGACTACAGGCACTAGCCATCAAGCTCAGCTAGTTTTTTTTTTTTTAATGGTAGAGATGGGGTCCCACCGTGTTTCCCACACTGTTCTTGAACTCCTGGGCTCAAGGGATACGACCAACTCAGCTTCCCAAAGTGTTTGGATTACAGGCATGAACCACTGCACCTGGTCTTATTCATTTTTTTACATGTCTTTTACATGGTTTGTTAAGATCTTCTGCATCATGAATATATTTTGGCATATCTATCTTCCTAGAAATGCAGTCATCAGGGCTTTTTTTTTTTTTTTGTCATTAACCAAGATTTTTACAAAGTATTTCTTTATAAATAAAAAAAAAATTCCCTTTATTTGTGACTAAATGTATTCACACAGTACTAGTTTTCATATTTTTCTTGGTGCTCTTTCTTTGTTTCAGCTAATGAATGCTGTGCTTTTCACTAATGAGGATATGTATGTTTGACTACTAGATTGTTCATTTTATTTCACTGTAACTTAAAACATTAAAAGTAATGTATCTTGAAGTAAAATGTCAAAATATCATGTAATTTTTAAGGTAAAGAAAAAGAATGCAAAGAAATGTACTTGTGGAAGTCTTCTCAAGAGGCTGAGTATGGTTTTGCCCCTCTGATGTGTATTTTGGTGAGGGAATTGTAAGCCAAGACAATCACCAATTAATAATGGTTTATGTATTTGGCTTGTTTCTTCAAATATCTTCTTAGATTTATTTCACTAATTTTACTTGTTCTATTTGTTAATTCATTAACATTTGCTTTTATCATTCTGTCGCTGACACCCCATTTCCCTCCTTTTATTTTCCATTGACTTCTTTATTTGAATGCCTAAGTCACTTATTTTCAATCTGTTGTTTGATATTTAAAGCCTTTGAATGTATAAATTTCACTCTGAGTTCATCCACATAGTACATAATAATTAAAATAATATTAAACTGGAGCTTGATAAGAGTGCAGCTTCCAGTGCACCACTTATTTCAGTAGGTTTGGCGTGGGGTCTAGAAATCTGCATTCTTAACAATGTTCTCGATCACATGTAGAATAATCCTAGCATTATTATTGCTGTATATGTGATCATCATTTTTGTAAATTTATTCTAATAAGAATGTTGCACTTTTTCTCAAAAGTATTTAGTTTTGTTTTAACAATCAAATGGTTGGGTTTTTGTTCACCCTTTGATTATTAATATCTAGTTTTATTCTATTGAAATTAAGATAATCTATAATATTTTCATATTCTCACCACCCATAATTAACTATTGCTGATATTTTACCATATTTGCTTTCATTTTAAAGATAAAAAGTATTTTAAAATTTTTAATTTAAGTTCCCTTTAATCACTATCCTGTATCATATTCCCTTTCCTCTTCCTCATGGGTGCAAGTTTGGTATATTTCTAAAATAATATTTCATATGTATATATAAGAATGCATTAGAGTGCTGTTTGGCATGTATTAGATTGGTGTAAAAGTAATTGCGGTTTTTACGATTATTTTCAATGGCAAAAACCATTGTATAATAATATCTATTCACTACTTTCAATGGCAAAAACCACAATTACTTTTGCACTAACCTAATACAAATTAATTTGGCTTTTTAGATCTATACATATTAACATATTTAAAGCTAGTCTTTCTTCTATCTGTATTTTATTAATTATATTAAACATACTATATTATTACATTCCCCCAGCAATGGATATAACATACCTGTATATATATTTTTTCCTTATCTTGAGATTTATTAAGGCATTTGTGAACTAATGACTTCGAAATGCTGTTAAATGTTCAAAGCATTGGTGCTTGCATGGATGCCTGTTAGAGGGTGGGGGGTGGGGGAAGAATTTTCTGTGTGATTTAACCTAGAGTTACAAATATATAGATAAATTTGAAATTATTTCTTCTATTTTTCCAGTTCTCTTCCTCAGCATTGCTACATCTTTATTGCTCTTACTTAATTTGTAATGAAATTAGGTATATATGTCAATGTTTGCCACTACTGTTATGTGCCTGTCAATTTCTACCCATGCTCTTCCCCAAAATACCTTTCTGCAGTGCATACTTACAAAAATCATTAGAAAATTCAAAATCTTATAAAAATATAAAACAATATTCATAATTTCAGCAAACTGTACTAACAGCCATTAACTTATTTGCGAATAGCCTTCCAGATATTTTTACACTTACAGTTTACATATGCAACAAACTGGTCAAAAATTGGTTTTCAAATAAAAATATATTTATTGCATTTTTGATATTGTAACATATATTCTTGTATGGTTTCTAACTGTACAGAAATATACAAAGCCAAAATTGAAAATACTCTGTGATTTCCCTATAACTACAGTTTATTTCATATATACCTTTAAAGACACTCTGAATTTTCTTGTGTGGTAATATCATAATGTGCTCGACTAATCTCATGTAAACAGATATTTAAAATATTTAAATAACGTTTTAAAATGCTACAATGTATATAAATTCTATACATAAATATTTTTGCATCCTTATCTGATTATTTTCTTAGGTGAGTGTCTAGGTTAGGCATTTCTAAATAAAGGTGGAAACATTCGAAATGCTGATATATATTTTCAAATTGCCCTGTAATTGTAACAATTCACACTTCGGCTAGCCTGAGAGTGCATTTTTTAGGGATCCCTGTCAACAGGAAGGTTTACCATTATTTTTTTCCCCTGCCAATATAAGCCAAAAGTAGAATTTTATTGTTTTAACTTGAATTTTTTTGATTACTAGTGAGATTAATCATCTTTTTTTATGTCTATTGGCCATTTGCACTCCTTTTGTGAAATGCATGCTCCTGCTCTGTCTTCTTCCCTTCCCCCACTGGGGGGTGTTCCTCCTTTCTTTTTGCTTTGTCAGAGTTCTTTATTATTCATTTTTCGTCTTTTACGTGGGATCGGTTCGAATCAGGCTTTCACCCTTTTACTGCCTTACAGATTTCTAATATTTATTCTCCATCGGTCTTTTAATGTCGTTTACAGAAGCTGACTCTCTACCGCCGCCTTCTCTCCGTCCCACCCTCTCTGCCTCGCCTGCTCTGTACTGTTCTGTTCTGTTCTCTCTCTCCCTTTGTTTCTCTCGCTCCCTTTTTTTTTTTTTTTCTTTTCAGTGCAGAAGTTTTTAATTTTGACCGAGCCAAATCTATCAATCTAGGCCTGGCGCCGCGTCAGCAGAGGGGGCGGGGAAGCGAGCGCGGAACTGGGGGAGGGGAAGGGGCGGGGAGCAGCAGGCGGAGCGGCTGCCGGAGTTGCTGGGAGTGCGCGCGGTCGGATCACAAGGCGGCGGCGGAGGAGGCCTAGAGACCGGAGCGCGGAACCTCAGCCCGCGGCCTACGCCCAGTCCTTTCTCCACCGGAGGACCACGGAACCACAGTCTTCATCCCAGAGGTACCGTGCTCCGCGCTCCCCGCCCGACCCGGCCCAGCCCGCTGCGGCGGCGCCTCCTTCCTTCCTCCTTCCCTCGCTCTCTCTCTTTCGCCGGCCCGCGCCTTCCCTGCCCGCCTGCGTCACCGCGGCCGCCATGGCTGAGAATGGCGAGAGCAGCGGCCCCCCGCGCCCCTCCCGCGGCCCTGCTGCGGCCCAAGGCTCGGCTGCTGCCCCGGCTGAGCCTAAAATCATCAAAGTCACTGTGAAGACTCCCAAAGAGAAAGAGGAGTTCGCGGTGCCCGAGAATAGCTCGGTCCAGCAGTTTAAGGAAGCGATTTCGAAACGCTTCAAATCCCAAACCGATCAGCTAGTGCTGATTTTTGCCGGAAAAATCTTAAAAGATCAAGATACCTTGATCCAGCACGGCATCCATGATGGGCTGACTGTTCACCTTGTCATCAAGAGTCAGAACCGACCTCAGGGCCAGACCACGCAGCCTAGCAATGCCGCGGGAACTAACACTACCTCGGCGTCGACTCCCAGGAGTAACTCCACACCTATTTCCACAAATAGCAACCCCTTTGGGTTGGGGAGCCTGGGAGGACTGGCAGGCCTTAGCAGCCTGGGCTTGAGCTCGACCAACTTCTCTGAGCTCCAGAACCAGATGCAGCAGCAACTCCTGGCCAGCCCTGAGATGATGATCCAAATCATGGAAAATCCCTTTGTTCAGAGCATGCTTTCGAATCCCGATCTGATGAGGCAGCTCATTATGGCTAATCCACAGATGCAGCAATTGATTCAGAGAAACCCAGAAATCAGTCACCTGCTCAACAACCCAGATATAATGAGGCAGACACTCGAAATTGCCAGGAATCCAGCCATGATGCAAGAGATGATGAGAAATCAAGACCTGGCTCTTAGCAATCTCGAAAGCATCCCAGGTGGCTATAATGCCTTACGGCGCATGTACACTGACATTCAAGAGCCGATGCTGAATGCTGCACAAGAGCAGTTCGGGGGTAATCCGTTTGCCTCTGTGGGGAGTAGTTCCTCCTCTGGGGAAGGTACGCAGCCTTCCCGCACAGAAAATCGTGATCCACTGCCCAATCCATGGGCACCACCGCCAGCTACCCAGAGTTCTGCAACTACCAGCACGACCACGAGCACTGGTAGTGGGTCTGGCAACAGTTCCAGCAATGCTACTGGGAACACCGTTGCTGCAGCTAATTATGTCGCCAGTATCTTTAGTACCCCAGGCATGCAGAGCCTGCTGCAACAGATAACTGAAAACCCCCAGCTGATTCAGAATATGCTGTCGGCGCCCTATATGAGAAGCATGATGCAGTCGCTGAGCCAGAATCCAGATTTGGCTGCACAGATGATGCTGAATAGCCCGCTGTTTACTGCAAATCCTCAGCTGCAGGAGCAGATGCGTCCACAGCTCCCAGCCTTCCTGCAGCAGATGCAGAATCCAGACACACTATCAGCCATGTCAAACCCAAGAGCAATGCAGGCTTTAATGCAGATCCAGCAGGGGCTACAGACATTAGCCACTGAAGCACCTGGCCTGATTCCAAGCTTCACTCCAGGTGTGGGGGTGGGGGTGCTGGGAACCACCATAGGCCCTGTAGGCCCAGTCACCCCCATAGGCCCCATAGGCCCTATAGTCCCTTTTACCCCCATAGGCCCCATTGGGCCCATAGGATCCACTGGCCCTGCAGGCCCTGCTGGCTCCACCGGCTCTGGCGGCCCCACCGGGCCCACTGTGTCCAGCGCTGCACCCAGTGAAACCACGAGTCCTACATCAGAATCTGGACCCAACCAGCAGTTCATTCAGCAAATGGTGCAGGCTCTGGCTGGAGCCAGTGCTCCACAGCTGCCGAATCCAGAAGTCAGATTTCAGCAACAACTGGAACAGCTCAACGCAATGGGGTTCTTAAACCGTGAAGCAAACTTGCAGGCCCTAATAGCAACAGGAGGCGACATCAATGCAGCCATTGAAAGGCTGCTGGGCTCCCAGCCATCTTAATTACATTTCTGTACCTGGAAAAAAAATGTATCTTATTTTTGATAATGGCTCTTAAATCTTTAACCACACACACAAAATCGTTCTTTACTTTCATTTTGATTCTTTTAAATCTGTCTAGTTATAAGTCTAATATGATGCATTTCAAGATGGAGTCCTTCCCTCCTACTTCCCTCACTGCCTTTCTCCTTTGCTTATTTTTCCTTCCTTCCCTTCCTCTTGTCTCCCCCCTCCCTCCCTCTTTGTTTCTTTCCTTCCTTCCTTCTTTCCTTTAGTTTCCTTCCTTATCTGTTTTGAATGGTGGGAATCAATGCTGTTTCACTCAAAAGTGTTGCATGCAAACACTTATCTTTATTCTGCATTTATTGTGATTTTTGGAAACAGGTATCAGCCTTCACAGTTGGGTGAACAAGTGTTGTCCTACGGATGTCCAATTTATTTGCATTTTAAACATTAGCCTATGATAGTAATTTAATGTAGAATGAAGATATTAAAATCAGAAGCAAATTATTTGAAGCTCTCTAATTTGTGGTACGATATTGCTTATTGTGACTTTGGCATGTATTTTTGCTAGCAAAATGCTGTAAGATTTATACCATTCATTGATCTTTTTTGCTATATTTGTACACAGTACAGTAAGCACAATTGGAACTGTACATCTAAAAATATTACAGTAGAATTTCTGAGTGTGATATGTGTAACCAAAATGAGAACGAACATAAGAAATGTATCTGGAGCTAGGTATGTCTCACAATTTTGTAGAATCTTACAGCATCTTTGATAAACTTCTCAGTGACAATGTTGGCTAGGCAAGTTCAGTTAAAATATAGTAGAAATGTTTATCCTGGTATCTCTAAGTATACATTTAATTGTACAGAAAATTTACAGTGTAACATTGTGTCAACATTTGCAGATTGACTGTATATGATCTTAATCTTTGTGCAGCCTGAAGGATCAGTGTAGTAATGCCAGGAAAGTGCTTTTTACCTAAGACTTCCTTCTCAACTTCTCCCTTAAAGAGACCCTAATATGCATTTTGATTTGTAATTGGAAATGTAACTTTCACCGAAAGTGTTATGTGATGTTTGCATTACTTTTAACTGCTATGTATAAAAGAAAGTGTATCTTTTGACTTCATCAGTTATTTCTCTTGTGCACAGAGAAAAATGCATTAAAAATGACTAAAAAAAAATAAAAAATTTAAAAATGGATAAATCTTTTTCTCTTTGCCTTTTGGCCCTAGGGTCGTGTTTAGGAGGATTATCCCACCTGAAGATTATATAAATCTTATCCTATATTTCTCTAACTTATATGGTTTTATTAAGAAAATGTTTTGTCCTATCTGGAATTATCTTGATGTATGGATTTAGGTATTCTAAGTTTTTGCCCCAAAGGGTTAGCCAGTTGTTAACATATTGATCTTTTCACCCAACATATGAAATGTCATACATGTATATACTTTATTCTATGTTTGGATCCCTTTAGTTCCATTGAACATTGTGGTACCAGTACACCAGTCTGTAGATGAGTTAGAAATGGGACTTTGTATCTGTTAATGTGAGACCTCCTCTTGATCTTCGTTATTTTTTACAATTTTCTGATGATTCTGACATGTTTATTTCACCAGATAATCTTCCTCCAAAAATATATTGAGAATTTGGTTGGGATTCTCTTAAATTGATATGACAATAAGGACAACAGAATTGCATTGCTTTACAGAAACATATGTTGCCTTGTTTCTAAAAAGCTTTATATATCCTTCAATAGAGTTTTATTTAAATCCTGTATAATTGGTAAGAAATATGTTCCTAGGTAATACAGACATAAAGGGAACACATTGATACTGCTTATTGGAGCTTTCAATATGTTACCTATTTGGTCATTTTTGCTATATAGGAGAAGAATTTATTTGCATAGATTATTTTAAATTGGCAATTCATTGAAATCTATTAATTTTAGAGATATTCATTTGATCCTTTTAAGTTTTTCCAGGTGAGAAATTCTATCAATGATGTTATATAATTTCCTTTTCAAAATGTATAACATAGTTTCTGACTGCATGGGTTAAACATTTTCATAACAGTGCTAAATAATAAAGGTGTCAGTGGCATATTTGTCTTGTTTCTCATTTTAACCGGAATGTGTTTGCTGCAGCAATTCCAAATTGTGTTTTGTGGAAAAAAATGTTCTTCTGGGAGACAGGTAAATACGTTTGCAAAATGCTGTATACTTTAATCTCTCTTGGAGACTCATTGTGCAATAAATGTTGGGTAGTGTTTTTTTTTTGTTTGTTTTGTTTTTAATGAGTAGCTTCTTCAATTAAAAAAAAAAAAAGCTATTTAACTTTGCGTACCTCAGCATTTTCCGAACTTAATTGAGCACAGAACCACCTTTTTTTTTTTTCCCTTTAAACACACATACTAACATTTGGCCTATCAGTGTTCCTCAGAACACTAACTTAGAAAATGGTGATTTATTGTTTAATTATTATATGATGCCAGGAATTTGACATAATCGCAAAGTCTGTCATAATAAATTCAGTAATTTTAATGACAGATGATTTTATATGGAAATAAATACTAAAACTGTAGGCATAGAAAATAACAGTAAATCAATAGAAACTGGATATTGGCTGAGGCCTAGCTCAGACAGTTTAGCAGATCAATTTCTTTTAAACATTGAAGGAACAGAGAATTCTTTAATAAGCTTTGCCAAATGTTTATCTATTTTTAAGTGTATTTTGTTTTCTCTTGGAAAAGGTCCAGGTCTTTATTAAGTCTACTATTACTTTGCTTCCTAGTTATTAATTTTTGCTTATAACTTCATTTATTTTGGTCTTTTTAAAATTACTTTTAACTGTTCTTCCATCTCTTACATGATGTAATTTCCTACTGTTATGTTGCAGGTTCTTTTTAAAGGCTCTGTTTATGTTTTGGGTTTTCTTCATCTACTATTGATCCAAGATTTATCCATTTATTCATCATTGAATCAAGAAGGGTATATCCTGACCTGCTATCCCTCCCCCTCCAACAAAAGTAGAACAATTTTTTTTTGGTATCTTTTCACTGTTTACTGGGTTGTCACCACCTCCAACAAGAGTGGAACAATTTTTTTTATCCTTTCACTGTTTACTGGGTTGTCAAACCCTTCCACTGGCTCTGTGATCTAGCAAGATATGGTAGTAGGGAGGGAGCTAATGCCAGGGGCAAACCCAGCAGGATGATTTCACACTCAGGACAGCTTTCCTCATTTGCTTTTGGCCTCTGTTTCAGGTACGTGATATCATATATACTTTTACTACTTGTGTGGGAGAGGAGGGGCAGGAGGGGGCAGATACACAACTTGGAAACAAAACCTGTTGGTTCATTAAAGTGGACTCTTACATCAAGTTGAGATCACCATGCTAGTTGAGAAACTATAACCAGAAGACACTTAAATTTGCATGTGGACGAGCTTGCCCTCTGAGAGAAGTCAGCCTGCTCCAAATTATGGTGATCTGCAGTGTCAAAATAGGATCAAATGGACTAATTCCTGTTGGGGCCTATCCTAGTGATCAGGGTTGGGATGTCAGGAAAGCCATTTGGTCTTTGTCTCGTAATTCACAAAGGGATTCAAATTCAGAGTTTTGACATTATCCTAAATGAATTGGTAATTCCAGCCACAAAGCCAGAATGACCTGATGGAAAATGTTTGTCATACAGCTTAGTTTAGTATATATAAAAAATTAAATTATCTGGCAGTTTTTATATTCCTAATTTAGAATTGTTTTATTTAAAAAATATATCGAGGCCAGGTGTGGGAGCTCACACCTGTAATCCCAGTATTTTGGGAGGCCCAGGTGGGCAGATCACTTGAGGTCAGGAGTTTGAAACCAGCCTGGCCAACATGGTGAAACCCCGTCTCTACTAAAAATACAAAAAATTACCTGGGCATGGTGTTGCACACCTGTAATTCCAGCTACTTGGGAGGCTGAGGCACGAGAATCGCTTGAACGAACGAGAATTACTTGACCCCTCGAGGCAGAGATTGCAGTGAGCTGAGATTGCAGTGAGCTGAGATCACACCATTGCATTCTAGCCTGGGTGACAGAGTGAGACAGTGCCTCATAGAATTAAGGACCTCCTCTCATGCCACCATTTTCCCAGAAGTATGTTAGAAGACTTAGGGGAAAAGCAGTTTTCTAAAAATAGGAGAAGCATGATTCAGCAGATGTCAGACTGGATCCACCTCAAAGAGCAGGCTTCATCAAGGAATGCACCTGCTTGCATAGGCTTTACACACTTTGTAGGTAAAAATCCTTGGCAAAAGCTGCTGTAAACCAACAAGCTCAAAAGTTTGAGTAATGCCATTTTAAAAAGGAGTTGTTTGTCCCAACATACAAGGTCAACAGTTATTTGACAAGTGGATATGAATTGAGGCATATAGCTCCAGCTGTATTGAGGTATCTGAGCATAGATTTTTGGGTTCCCTCAAACGGCACTTTTAAAAGACATATTTAGAACTTCTTGACCATGTGTAGATTAGCAAAGGTGAGATAATTTCAAGAAAGATTCTGTAGTTCATTATTAAAAGGATGGTTGATAAGCTTGAAAGAAAGAAAAAAGATGGCTTTACTCGGCCCTAGCATGGATTTCTCAAGATTGTCAAACTAAATTTTGTTAGGTTGGAATAGCAATAATAGCTAATAATAATAGCAATAATAGCTAATAATAATTGCTGTGTTCAATCCCATCATAGGCCTATGTGATAGCACCATTCTGAGCATCCCCAGCTTACAGATAAGGAAAAAAACTGAATAAGTAACTTGAGCAAGGTCACACTACTTACTGTTAAGTGACAGAGTCAAGATTTGAACCCAGTTCTGAGACTCTAGAGTGTGGTCTTAAGCAGTACATTATACTGCCTTCCCTTAAGTCTATTAAACTATACTGGTCTATTAATCAGAGGTTTTACAATAAGTTGTATATTAGCTGGCCTCCTGGGTGTTGTTCAGGAGGCACGTTAGCTCTTGTTAAATAAATACATCTCTGCTACTGTTCACATTGGAGCAGTGTACATAAAAATGCACATGTGAGAGTCAGCTCTGTCATAAATCAGTAACTGCAACTTAGAACTTTGCCTTTCTTACTTTCAAGTTGTGGGTAATATTGAAACTGCTCTTAAATACATGTGTTCATGGTGGTCTAATACATAACAGTATGTCTCCAAAAAGGCAATCACATGAGCCACTTGTACTTCAGCTGCTCTGGAGGATGCCTGCCTGCCCTTATGCTCAACTGCCTTCCAGAGATCTCAGAAGGCAAACATTGTGCACCTTACCAAACCATTTTGCAGTTTCTCATAATGTCCTTGAGATTAAAATGGAGTAACATGATAATGACAGGACAGTAGTTGAGTTAATAATTTGAATTGATAGTGTTCAACAATGTGGATATCAATGTGAACAAAGGTTTCCATCCTCAGCTCTGTCCCATCAAAGTTGTTTTATAATGATTAGCAAGAAAATATAAAATAGCATGCCCATCCCACTGCAAATAATATAGAATTAGATGGCAGAATAAATGTACTTGATATCACTAGCATGATCCAAAAAGTCCTTAAAGGCTGAGGAAAAAAGTAGCCAAATCTAGCAGGATTAAATTGAATAGGATCAAATGCGAAGTCCTGTACTTATATCAAAACTTCAGTTACCAAGGGTAGGTGGTTACGTGGCTTAACGATTGCATACGTGAAGAAGACTCTAGTTTTAATTTACTCTAAGTTCAACATGAGCTAGCCATGTGAGGTTACAATGTACCACATATAATGAAATATTAAGCTCCATTAATAGAGTCATGGTGCCCAGAACAAGAAAAGTCTTAAAAATCATGTTTGTTCTGTACTCGATAGTTTATGTTGGGAGATTTGGATCATACCAGAGTGACACAATCAAGATGGACACAGACAACCTGGAAAGTGACCAAGAAGGTGACTGGTTTATAAGCAGACATGACAGTTATTGAAATGATCAGGAATGTTTTGCTCTTACAGACAAGTTTGTGGATATTTTCTTCAAATAATTGAAGGCCTGTCACGCAGAAGAGAGGTAGCATTTACCCGAGTACTTCTAGAGGGCAGATCAGTTCAAATGTTTAAATAAGTAAAAGTTTTTGCATACTGTTAGGAACGTTCTCTCATTTAATTGTAGATACTTCCATTTATGGAGCTGCTTCAGCAGAAACCCACTTGGCAGAAATGCTTAAGAATGGTTTTATGTATCAGGTAGAACTTTGGATTAGAAGACCTCCAATGTTCTTTGCAAAGCTAATGTTCTCCTAGTGAACTTTACAGCTTCTTGCTAAAGATGCAAATTCTGGGATCTAAGTTGTTTTAGAATGAAGTCATGTTACAGACTTCAATCCTGCATTTCCTAGTTTAGTAAACACTCATGAGAAGACTGAATACTTTTTTTTACATATAAGATCTAGGTAAATTCATTTTATTTTTTAAGGCTACACATGGTAAAAAGACCCAAATCACATGATGTTAAAATGAATGTCACAAAGTGCTCAGGGCTTGAGAGAAGAAAATTGGAAGGGATGTCTGAGGTCACAGGACTCTGGTTGGAGGGTGAAGGCTGCAGGAGTACTCTGACCTCCTGTTTCTCTTGATAATATTCCTCTACCCCTTGTCATTCACAGTAGTGTTTCAAGTGGTGGGAGGAAGCTGAAACAGTGGAATGTGAAATGTGATGGCAGAGGGTATATTTTAATTCCACGTACATTTCTTTAGTCACAGTGATCCTTTTGGAGCAGGAAAAAAATGTTTGTGTTTTCCCTTATGTGATCCCCAAATAGGTGTCCTTATATTAAATAAATTACTTAAGGTTCTGAGTCACTATGCTTTATATTCTTTATAAGTTGCACTAGCATTTCAAAGGGGCTGGAAAAGAGCATCCTGTTATCAGTGACAGGCTGAAACAAAACACACGTGAAATTCCTTATTTGTGGATATGAATTCAACGTCAAATATGGGGATGAGAGAGTGCATATGTGCATTTCTGTGTGTGTGTAATTTTTGCTTTGCCAGCTAAATCAGGGTTCTCTCCACATACTCATAATGATGAATGACCTTCATACTATTCTACATTAGATATTTGCCTTCTGCGTAGGCCTTGACCTGGTTGAACCCAGAGGCAAAATCACAGCTCACTGCAGCCTTGAACTCCTGAGCTCAAGCTATCCTGTGTCAAGGAATCCTGCATCAAGCTTACCCTGCGTCAAGCCTCCTGAGTAGTTGGAAATACATGCATATGTCAACATGCCCAGCTAATATTTTTTAAAAACTTTTCTTTTAGAGATGGGATCTTGCTGTGTTGCTCAGGCTGGTCTTGAAGTCCTAGTCTCAAGTAATCCTCTTGCCTTGGTCTCCTTAAGTTCTGGGATTATGAGTATGAACCACTATGCCCAGCCTTGTTTGATTTATTTTAAAATAAACTTTTCATCCTAAAATGATTCCAGATTTATAGAAAAAATATTCAGACAGTACAGAGTTCCCACATAACCCCACCAAATTTTTTCCTATTTTTCATGTCTTAACATTAGTATGGTGTGTTTGTTACAACAAATGTAGTAATGTTGATACCTTATTATTAAGTCCATACTTTATTCAGATTTACTGATTTGTCATTATTATTGTTATTATTATTTATAGAGATAGGGTCTCACCCTGTGGCCCAGGCTAGAGTACAATGGTGCAATCTCGGCTCACTGCAACCTCCACCTCCCAGGTTGGAGCGATTCTCCCACCTCAGCCTTCTAAGTAGCTGAAACTACAGGTGCATGCCGCCACAGCTGGCTAATTTTTGTATCTTTTTGTAGAGATTAGGTCTCACCATGTTGTCCAGGCTGGTCTCAAATTCCTGGACTCAAGCAATTTTCCCTCCTTGGCCTCCCAAGTTGCTAGGATTATAGGCATGAGCCACTGCACCTAGCTAGATTTCCTTAGTTTTTACCTAATGTCCTTTTCCTGTTCTAGTATCCCATTCAAGTTGCCACATTGTATTTAGTCATCACATCTCTTTAGGCTCCTCTTGACTGTGACAGCTTCTCAGTCATTCCTTGTTTCTGATGACTTTAACAGATTTGAGGAATACTGGGCAGGTATTCTGAAGAATGTCCCTCACTTGGGATTTGTCTGGTATTTTTCTCATAATTAAGCTGGGATTATGGACTTTTGGGAGGAGGACCAGAGAGGTGAAGTGCCATTTTGATTATATATTGAGCATACATACTATCAACATTGACTTATTACTGTTGATGTTGATTAAACTTGATCACCTCATTTGAGGTAGTGTGTGTCAGTTTCATCCACTATGAAGTTATTTCCTTCACCTTTTAATACCTTACTCTTTGTAAGAAAGTTATGTGCAACCCACACTTAATTGGAGAGTTATGCTCCACCTTTTTGAGGATGGAGTATCTTCATAATTTATTTGGAAATCTGCATGGGAAATTTGTCTCTCTGCTGCTATTTATTTACTTAATAGCATATTTGTATCAGGATGAACTCATGGATATTTATTTTATACTTCAGGTTATATTCCAATACTATTTTATTTTGTTGCCCAAATTATTCCATCTTTGGTCGTTGAGTGCTTTTCTGGCTGATTGACAAGACCTTTTGGTACACTTCATCTTTTTTTTCCTGTTTTTAGCATTTCCTTACTTTCTGGCACTATGAGTTTCTCCAGGATTATCTTGTATATTTATTGGCCCACTTCTTCTAGGACCCCTGGTTTCATGTATTGGAGAATTGCATTGGAACCCAAAACCTGGGTGCTAGGTGTTCGTGGTGCTGTTCAGGTATTATTGATTCTAGGCCCTATTAGCTGACTGAGCAAGGAAATATATGTGCATCACTACCTGTGTATATACACATTTCTATAAATGTTTCTTTTATGTGTAATGATCTGTATCTAAATTAAGCTAAACATGAGGTCTTTCTAATATCTCCGATTCTAATCTATTGCAAAAGGACCATTAATAATCCATATGGATCGTTCAAGCTTCCTTTCTTTACTTACCTTTAACCTCTCAGCTACAACAGAGAGAAACCTGTTTTCCATTATCTGCCATCCATTTACTTATTGTTCAGTTTCAGTACACATATACAGCAGTATTAGAACTGTTAACCTGTACCCCATGGGAAATAACTTTGTTAAATTGAGAGCTTATGTAGAGTTTCTTTTGCCTTTAGTTTTTTGGGTTTTTTTTTTTTTTTTTTTTTTTTTTGTGACAGAGTTTAGCTCTTGTTACCCAGGCTGGAGTGCAATGGCACGACCTCAGCTCACCGCAACCTCCGCCTCCTGGGTTCAAGCAATTCTCCTGCCTCAGCCTCCCGAGCAGCTGGGACTACAGGCACGTGCCACCATGCCCAGCTAATTTTTGTATTTTTTTTTTAGTAGAGACGGGGTTTCACCATGTTGACCAGGATGGTCTCGATCTCTTGACCTCGTGATCCACCCGCCTCGGCCTCCCAAAGTGCTGGGATTACAGGCGTGAGCCACCGCGCCCGGCCCTTTGCCTTTAGTTTTACAGACTCCCCTCATTTCTTTTTCTTTCTTTTTTATTTATTTATTTATTTTTTTTTTTGAGACAGAGTCTTGCTCTGTTGCCAGGCGCCCGGCTGGAGTGCAGTGGTGCGATCTCAGCTCACTGTAACCTCCGCCTCCCGGGTTCAAGCAATTCTCCTACTTCAGCCTCCTGAGTAGCTGGGACCACAGGCGTGCTCCACCACGCCCAGCTAATTTTTGTATTTTTTAGTAGAGACAGGGTTTCACCATGGTCTCGATCTCTTGACCTTGTGATCCGCCTGCCTCGGCCTCCTAAAGTGCTGGGATTACAGGCGTAAGCCACCGTGCCGGGACAGACTCCCCTCATTTCTATAGCTACTTAAGTCAACAACATTTTTCCCACACCCTTCAATGAAGTTATTTCATATATTTTATTACAGTTAAATTGTTTTGTAACATTCTAAATTTCATCCCTGTGATCCCTCAACCTTTTAAATTAAAAAAAAAAAGTATATATATTAGGATCCACTTCTTGCGCTCTAAAATTCTATGCGTTTTGACAAACATGTAGTATCCTGTATATACCACTACCATACAGAATAGTTTCACTGTCCTACAAAGTCCCTGGTGGTTCAACTATTCAACCCTCTGAACCCCTGGCAACCACTGAACTTTTTATCATCCCTATCGTTTTGTGTTTTTCAGGAAGACATATAATTAGAATATTGCAGTAAGCAACCTTTTCAGAGTGGCTTCTGTCACTTAGCAATTTGCAGTTAAGATTCATTGATGTCCTTTTGTAGCTTGGTACCATTTCTTTTTAATCACTGAATGACATTCCACTTCATTGGCATACCACAGTATGTTTATTTACCCATCTAAGGACATCTTGATTGCATCCAGGTTTGGGGATTGTGAGTAAATCTGCCATAAATATTCACATGCATGAATGTGAATAAATGCCAGACCCTTTAATTTGGTCTGGCATTTTTGAAATTTATGCTTACTTTTTTGCTTTAAAAAAATGCCTTTTAATAAAAGGAATATATACTCATTATAAAATATATTTTAAATGTGAAATATAATGAAGAAAATAAGAAAAAACACTCATAATCAGAGATAACCACTATTTTTTTTTTTTTAGACGGAAGTCTCTTTCTGTCGCCCATGCTGGAGTGCAGTGGCACGATCTTGGCTCACTGCAGCCTCCGCCTCCTGGGTTCAAGCGATTCTCCTGCCTCAGATTCTCCAAGTCGCTGACATTAGAGACTCACACCACCATGCCCAGCTAATCCCAATTAATTTTTATATTTTTAGTAGAGATGGGATTTCACCATGTTCTCTAGGCTAGTCTTAAACTCCTGGCCTCAAGAGATCTGCACACCTCAGCCTTCCAAACTGCTGGGATTATAGGCATGAGCCACTGTGCCAGGCCAGAGATAACTACTATTTTATTTGTATATATATGTATTTCCACTTTTATTTTAGATTCAGTTGGTACATGTGCAAGTTTGTTACCTGGCTATAGTGTGTGATGCTGAGGTTTGGAGTATGAATGATCCCATCCACCAGGTACTAAGAATAGTACCCAGCAGTTAGTTTTTCAAGCTTTTTCTCCCTCCGTTCAACACTAGTGGACCCCAGTGTCTATTGTTGCCATCTTTACGTCCATGAGTACCTGATATTTAGCTCCCACTTATAGGTGAGAACACATCGTCTTTGATTTTCTGTTTCTGTGTTAATTCACTTAGAATAATGGCCTCCAGCCACATCCATATTGCAGCGAAGTACATGATTTCGTTCTTTTTCTTGTTGTATGCTACTCCATTGTGCATATGTACCACATTTTCTTTTTCCATTCCACTAAGGATGGGCACCTAGGTTTATTCCCTGTCTTTGGTATTGTGAATAGTGCTGCAATGAACATGTGAGTGCATGCATCTTTTTGGTAGAACAATTGGTTTTCTTTTGGATATATTCCCAGTAATGGGATTGCTGTGTAGAATGGTAGTTCGGTTTTAAGTTCTTGAATAAATCTCCCAACAACTTTCCACAGTGGCTAAACTAATTTACACACCCAACAACAGTGTATAAGCATTCCCTTTTCTCTGCAGCCTCGCTAGCATCTGTCGTTTTTTGACTTGTTATTAGCCAATCTGACTGGCATCAAATGGTACCTCATTATGGTTTTCGTCTGCGTTTGTCTAATATGATGACGAGCATTTTTTTATGACTTTGTTACCCACTTGTATATCATCTTTTGAGAAGTGTCTGTTTATGTCTTTTACCCATTTTTTTTTTTTTTTTTTTTGAGACAGAGTCTGCTCTGTCATCCAGGCTGGAGTGCAATGGTACGATCTTGGCTCACTGCAACCTCCGCCTCCCGTGTTCAAGCAATTCTCCTGCCTCAGCCTCCCGAGTAGCTGGGATTACAGGTGTGTGTCACCACGCCGAGCTAATTTTCGTATTTTTAGTAGAGAATGGGGTTTCACCATGTTGGTCAGGCTGGTCTCGAACTCCTGACCTCATGATCTGCCCACCTCAGCCTCTGAAAGTGCTGGGATTGCAGGCATGAGCCACCATGCCTGGCCATCTTTTACCCATTTTTAATAGGTTTATTTTATTTTTTGCTTGTTCGATTGCTTAAATACCTTATAGATTTTGGCTATACCTTTGTTGGATGCATAGTTTGCAAATATTTTCTCCTGTTCTGTAGGTTGTCTGTTTACTCTGTTGATAATTTATTTTGCTATGCAGAAGCTCTTCAGTTAGCCCCCACATGTTAATTTTTGTTTTGTTGGAATTGCTTTCGAAAATGTAGACATGAATTCTTTCCAAAGGTCTGTGTCCAGAATTGTGTTTCCTGGGCTTTCTTCTAGCACTCTTATAGTTTGAGTCCTTACGTTTAAATCTTTAATCCATCATAAGTTAATTTTTTTATATGCTCAAAGGTAGGGTAGTCCATCTTTCTTCTTTTGGTTAGCCAGCTATTTCAGCATCATTTATTGAATAGAGAATCCATTCTCCATTGATTATATTTGTTGACTTTGTCAAAGATTAGGTAGCTCTAGGTGTGAGGCCTTATTTCTGGTCTTTCTAACCTATTGAATTGGTATATGTGTATGTTTTCTATCAGTTTAATGCTGTTTTGATTACTGTAACCTTATAGTCTGAAGAGGGTTAACATGATACCTCTGGCTTTGTTCTTTCTCCTTAAGATTGCTTTGGCTATTGGGGCTCTTTTTGGGTTCCATATAAATTTTAGAATAGTTCTGTCTAATTCCATGGGAAAAAAGTAATATTGGTAGTTTGATAGGAATAGCATTGAATCTGTAGATTGCTTTGGACACAATTGCCATTTTAACATTGATTCTTCCAATCCATAATCATGGAATGTTTTTTCATTTGTTTGTTTCATCAACAACTTAGCGGTTTTGTAGTTCTCTTATAGAAATGTTTTACCTCCTTGGTTAGATGTATTCTTAGATATTTTCTTTTTGTTGCATTTGTTATAAATGGGATTACATTTTCGATTTGGCACTCAGCTTGAACTTTATTGGTATATAGAAATGCTACTTGTTTCTGTACATTGATTTTGTATCCTGAAACTTTGCTGAAGTCACTTATCAGTTCCAGGAGCCTTTTGTCAGAGTCTTAAGTGTTTTCTAGATAGAGAGTCATATTGTCTGTGAAGAGAGATAGTTTTGTTTCTTCTTTTTCTATTTGGATGCCTTTTATTTCTTTCTCTTTCCTGATTGCTCAGCTAGAACTTCCAGTACTATGTTGCATAGTAGTGGTGAGAGTGGGTGTCCTTATCTTGTTACATTTCTGAAGGAGAATACTTCCAGTTTTTGTCTATTTAGTATGATGTTAATTGTGGATTTGTCACGGATGACTGTCATTATTTTCAGGTGTGTTTCTGTAATATCTAGTTTATCAATGAGGTTTTTTTTTTGTCTGTCTGTTTTTTTGCATGAAGGGATATTAGATTTTATCAAAAAGCCTTTTCCCTGTCTATTGAGATGATCATATGGTTTTTGTTTTTCATTCTGTTTATGTTGTAGATGATATTTACTGATTTCTATATGTTGTACCAAACTTGCATCTCAGTAATGAAGCCTGCTTGTTCATGGTGAATTAACTATTTGATGGGCTTTTTGCTAATATTTTGCTGAGGATTTTTTTTTTTTTTTTGGTCTACATTCTTTAGGGATATTGGCCTGTAGGATCCTTTTTGTTGTATCTTTGCTTGATTTGGTGTCACGGCAATGCTGGCTTTGTAGAGTAAGTTGGGGAGGAGTTTATTCTCATTAATTTTTGGAAATAGTTTAATGAAGTTGTTTCCAGCTCTTCTTTGTATGTCTTTTTAATTCAGCTGTGAATCCTCATCCAGTGCTTTATTATGTTTGTAGGTTTTGTATTACTGATTAAATTTTGGAACTCGATATTGGTTTGTTCAGTGTTTCAATTTCTTCCTAATTCAATCTTGGGAGATTGTGTTTCCAGTAATTAAACTTTTCTTTGCTACATTTTCTAGCTTGTATGTGTAGAGAAATTTTTAATAATTTCTGAGGATTTTTTTTTATTACTGTGGGATCAGTTATAATGTAACTTTTGTTGTTTCTGATTGTTTGGATATCATCTTTTTTCCCTTGTTAATCTAGGTAGCAGCCTATCTTTTCAAAGAACCAACTTTTAGTTTTGTTGATTCTTTGTATGAATTTTTTTTTTCAATTTTATTCAGCTCCACTGTGGTTTTAGTTATTTTGTTTTTTCTTCTGCTTTGGGCTTTTTCTCCTTGTTTTCCTAGTTCTTCTAGGTGTGATGTTAGATTGTTGATTTGAGATCTTTCTAATTTTTGAGGTAGGCATTTAATGCTATAAAATTTCCTCTTAAAACTGCTTTTATTGCATCCAGAGATTCTGGTGTGTTCTGTCTCTGTTTTCATTTATTTCAACTAATTTTTTTTATTTACCTTGATTTTATTGTTTATTCAAAAGTTATTCAGGAGCACATTGCTTAATTTTTATGAAATTGAGTGGCTTTGAGAGATCTTCTTGGTATTAATTTCTATTTTTTTTAATTATTTTTTATTGCATTTTAGGTTTTGGGGTACATGTGAAGAACATGCAAGATTGTTGCATAGGTACACACATGGCAATGTGATTTGCTGCCTTCCTCCCCATCAACTATACCTGGCATTTCTCCCCATGCTATCTCTCCCCAACTCCCCACTCGCTACTGTCCCTCCCGTATTTACCCCAGACAGACCCCAGTGTGTGATGCTCCCCTCCCTGTGTCCATGTGTTCTTATTCTTCAACACCCACCTATCAATGAGAACATGCGGTGTTTGATTTTCTGTTCTTGTATCAATTTGCTGAGAATGATGGTTTCCAGGTTCATCCATGTCCCTACATAGGACACAAACTCATCGTTTTTGATGGCTGCATAATATTCCATGGTGTATATGTGCCACATTTTCCCTGTCCAGTCTATCATCGATGGGCGTTTGGGTTGGTTCCAGGTCTTTGCTATTATAAACTGTGCTGCAATGAACATTCGTGTGCACGTGTCCTTATAGTAGAACGATTTATAATCCTTTGGATATATACCCAGTAATGGGATTGCTGGGTCAAATGGAATTTCTATTTCTAGGTCCTTGAGGAATTGCCACACTGACTTCCACAATAGTTAAACTAATTTACACTCCCACCAACAGTGTAAAAGTGTTCCTATTTCTCCACATCCTCTCTAGCATCTGTTGTCTCCAGATTTTTTAATGATCGCCATTCTAACTGGCATAAGATGGTATCTCAATGTAGTTTTGATTTGCATTTCTCTAATAACCAGTGATGATGACCATTTTTTGATATGTTTGTTGGCCTCATGTATGTCTTCTTTTGTAAAGTGTCTCTTCATAACCTTTGCCCATTTTTGAATGGGCTTGTTTGTTTTTTTCTTGTAAATCTGTTTTAGTTCTTTGTAGATTCTGGATATCAGTCCTTTGTCAGATGGGTAGACTGCAAAAAATTTTCCCATTCTGTTGGTTGCTGATTCACTCTAATGACTGTTTCTTTTGCCGTGCAGAAGCTATGGAGTTTGATTAGGTCACATTTGTCTATCTTGGCTTTTGTTTCCAATGCTTTTGATTTTTGATCATGAAGTCTTTGCCTATGCCTATGTCCTGAATGGTTTTGCCTAGATTTTCTTTTAGGGTTTTTATGGTGTTAGGTCTTCCGTTTAAGTCTTTAATCCATCAGGAGTTAATTTTAGTTTAAAGTGTCAGGAAGGGGTCCAGTTTCTGCTTTCTGCACATGGCTAGCCAGTTTTCCCAACACCATTTATTAAACAGGGAATACTTTCCCCATTGCTTGTTTTTGTCAGGTGCCTCAAAGATCAGATGGTTGTAGATGTGTTGTGTTGCCTCCGAGGCCTCTGTTCTGTTCCATTGGTCTATGTCTCTGTTTTGGTACCAGTACTATGCTGTTTTGATTACTGTAGCCTTGTAGTATAGTTTGAAGTCTGGTAGTGTGATGCCTCTGGCTTTGTACTTTTTGCCTAGAATTGACTTGGCTATGACGGCTCTCTTTTGGTTCCATATGAAATTTCAGGTGGTTTTCTCCAGTTCTGTGAAGAAGGTCATTTGTAGCTTCATGGGGATAGCGTTGAATCTGTAAATTACTTTTGGCAGTATGACCATTTTCACGATATTTATTCTTCCTAACCAGGAACATGGAATGTTTCTCCAACTGTTTGTGTCCTCTTTTATTTCGTTGAGCAGTGGTTTATAGTTCTCCTTGAAGAGGTCCTTTATGTTCCTTGTTAGTTGTATTCCTAGGTATTTTATTCTCTTTGTAGCAATTGTGAATAGCAGTTTGTTTTTGATTTGGTTCTCTTTAAGTCTCTTTGGTGTATAGGAATGCTTGTGATTTTTGCACATTTATTTTGTATCCTGAGACTTTGCTGAAGTTGCTTATCAGTTTCAGGAGATTTTGGGCTGAGACGATGGGGTCTTCTAGATATACAATCATGTTGTCTGCAAATAGAGAAAATTTGACTTCTTCATTTCCTATTTGTATACCTTTTATTTCTTTTTCTTGCCTGATTGCTCTGGCTGGATCTTACAATACTATGTTGAATAGGAGTGATGAGAGAGGGCATCCTTGTCTAGTGCCAGATTTCAAAGGGAATGCCTCCAGTTTTTGCTCATCCAGTATGATATTGGCTATTGGTTTGTTGTAAATAGCTTTTATTATTTTGAGATACGTTCTGTCAATTCCTAGTTTATTGAAGGTTTTTACCATGAATGTCTGTTAAATTTTGTCAAAGGCCTTCTCTGCCTTAATTGAGATAATCATGTGGTTTTTGTCTTTGGTTCTGTTTATGTGGTGAATTACGTTTATAGACTTGCATATGTTGAACCAGCCTTGCATCCCTGGGATGAATCCTACTTGATCATGGTGGATAAGCTTTTTGATGTGCTGTTGCAATCGGTTTGCCAGTATTTTATTGAAGAATTTTGCGTCTATATTCATCATGGATATTGGCCTGAAGTTTTCTTTTCTTGCTGAGTCTCTGCCGGGTTTTGGTATCAGGATGATGTTGGTCTCATAAAATGATTTGGGAAGGATTCCCTCTTTCTAGATTGTTTGGAATAGTTTCAGAAGGAATGGTACCAGCTCCTCTTTGTATGTCTGGTTAGAATTCGGGTGTGAACCCATCTGGACCTGGGCTTTTTTTGGGTGGTAGGCTCTTAATTGCTGCCTCCACTTTAGACCTTGTTATTGGTCTATTCAAGGTTTCAACTTCTTCCTGGTTTAGACTTGGGAGGATGCAAGTGTCCAGGAATTTATCCATTTCTTCCAGGTATACTAGTTTATGTGCATAGAATTGTTTGTAATAATCTCTGATTATGGTGTGTATTTCTGTGGAATCTGTGGTGATATCCCCTTTATCATTTTTTATTGCATCTATTTGATTATTCTCTTTTCTTTTTTATTAATTTGGTTAGTGGTCGGCTTATTTTGTTGATTTTTCCAAAAACCGGCTCCTGGATTTATTGATTTTTTGAAGGGTTTTTTGTGTCTCTATCTCCTTCAGTTCTGCTCTGATCTCAGTTATTTCTTGTTTCTGCTAGCTTTTGAGTTTTTTTGATCTTGCTCCTCCAGCTCTTTCAATTTCAACAATAGGGTGTTGATTTTAGATCTCTCCTTACGTCTCGTGTGGGCATTTATTGCTATATATTTTCCTCTAGACAGGGCTTTAAATGTGTCCCAGAGATTCTGGTACATTGTGTCTTCATTCTTGTTGGTTTCAAAGAACATCTTTATTTCTGCCTTCATTTCATTGTTTATCCAGTCAACCTTAAAGACACCGTTGTTCAGTTTCCATGAAGCTGTGCGGTTCTGAGTTAGTTTCTCAATTCTGAGTTCTAACTTGATTGCAGTGTGGTCTGAGAGAATGTTTGTTATGATGTCTGTTCTTGTGTGTTTGCTGAGGAGTGATTTACTTCCTATTACGTGGTCAACTTTAGAGTAGGTGTGTTGTGGTGCTGAGAAGAGTGTATATTTTGTGAGTTTGGGGTGGAGAGTTCTGTAAATGTCTATTAGGTTTGCTTGGTCCAGGTCTGAGTTCAAGTCCTGGATATCCTCATTAATTTTCTGTCTCGTTGATCTGTCTAATATTGACAATGGGATGTTAAAGTCTCCCACTATTGTGTGGGAGTCTAAGTCTCTTTGTAAGTCATTAAGAACTTGCCTTATGTATCAGGGTGCTCCTGTATTGGGTGCATATATATTTAGGATCGTTAGCTCTTCTTGCTGCATTGATCCTTTTACCATTATGTAATGTCCTTCTTTGTCTCTTTTGATCCTTGTTGGTTTAAAGTCTATTTTATCAGAAACGAGAATTGCAACTCCTGCTTTTTTTTGCTCTCCATTTGCTTGGTAAATCTTCCTCCATCCCTTTATTTTGAGTCTTTGTGTATCCTTGCATGTGAAATGGGTTTCCTGGATACAGCACACCAATGGGTTTTGGTTTTCTATCCAATTTGCCAGTCTGTGTGTTTTGACTGGGGCATTTAGCCCATTTACATTTAGGGTTAATATTGTTATGTGTGAATTTGATCCTGCCATTTTGATGCTGACTAGCTCTTTTGCCCGTCAGTTGGTGCAGTTTCTTCATTCTGTTGATGCTGTTTACCATTTGGTATGATTTTGGAGTGGCTGGTACTGGTTGTTCCTTTCTATGTCTAGTGCCTCTTTCAGGAGCTCTTGTAAAGCAGTCCTTGTGGAGATGAAATCTCTGAGTACTTGCTTGTTCACAAAGGATTTTATTTTTCCTTTGCTTATGAAGCTTAGTTTGGCTGGATATGAAATTCTGAGTTGAAAGTTCTTTTCTTTAAGGATGTTGAATATTGGTTCCCACTCTCTTCTGGCTTGTAGGGTTTCTGCTGAGAGATCTACTGTAAATCTGATGAGCTTCCCTTTGTGGGTAACCCGACCTTTCTCTCTGGCTGCCCTTAGCATTTTCTCCCTCATTTCAACCCTAGTGAATCTGACAATTATGTGCCTTGGGGTTGCTCTTCTTGAGGAATATGTTTGTGGTGTTCTCTGTGATTCCTGGACTTGAATATTTGCCTGCCTTGCTAGGTTGGGGAAGTTTTCCTGGATAATATCCTGAAGAGTATTTTCCAGCTTGGATTCATTCTCTCCATCACATTCAGGTACACCTATCAAACGTAGATTAGGTCTTTTCACATAGTCCCATATTTCTTGAAGACTTTGTTCATTCCTTTTTACCCTTTTTTCTCTAATCTTGCCTTCTCATTTTATTTCATTGACTTGATCTTCGACCTCTGATATCCTTTCTTCTGATTGGTCAATTCAGCTATTGAAACTTGTGTATGCTTTGTGAATTTCTCGTGTTGCGTTTTTCAGCTCCATCAATTCACTTATATTCCTCTCTAAGTTGTTTATTCTCGTTAGCATTTCTTCAAATCTTTTTTCAAGGTTCTTAGTTTCTTTGCATTGGGTTAGAACATGTTCTTTTGGCTCACAGAAGTTTCTTATTGTCTGCCTTCTGAAGCCTGATTCTGTCAATTCATTACACTCATTCTCCATCCAGCCTTGTTCCCTTGCTGGTGAGGAGTTATGATTCCTTATAGGAGGAGAGGCATTCTGGTTTCGGGTGTTTTCATCCTCTTTGTGCTGGTTTCTTCCCATCTTTGTGGATTTTTTTTTTTCAATAAATTATAGAAATTTATTTCTCACAATTTTGCAGGCTAGGAAGTTCAATGTCAAGATGCAAATAGAATAGCTGTCTGATGAAGGTGAATCTATCTGATTCACACTGTGCTTCATAGATCACATCTCCTACTGTGTTTTCACATGGCAGAAGGGGCAAAAAGCTCTCTTGTACCTCTTTTATAAGTTGACTACTCCCATTCACGAAGGCTGTGTTCTCCTAACTTAATCACCCTCCAGTGGCCCTATTGTTTAATACTATCACATTGGCAACTAAGACATCTGTAATCCCCGCTACTCAGGATTCTGAGGTGGAAGGATTGCTTGAGCCCAGGAGTTAAAGGCTGCAGTGAGTTATGTTGGCACTAAGGTATTTAATTAATTAAATATTTCTAGATATATAATTTAGTAAAATTTGAGAGTTCTTGATTACATTTCATGTACTATATATTCGATATATGATGATCTGATATTTGGATTCACTGTTCTACCATATCTGAAGTGAAATAAATAGTTGGTTTGTATTTTCTTTGATTATTTAATAAAGGTTACTGGTAGTTTATGAATTCTGTAAATTCCATTTGGGAATATTATTATTTTCATTAATTTTTCGTTTTCATATCCAAGCTTGAAAGCCTATATAAAGGAAAATATATTTGTTTTTCAATTATTCATTAAATCTCTAGTTTATCAAGAATTGTTGATATGATGTGTCATATTCTAAGAATGAGATTCAGGCATATTTAATAAAAAGAAGGGTCACTGATTATTTAAATGCCATTTGCAAGAGCCTAGTATTTTTTCTCATGCGTCCATCAAAATATGTAAAATACCAGAATATCTCCCCTAAAAGTCTTATATTATTTTTCTTAAGCTGTCTGGTTACATGTTCATGCATTGTTTAGTCCATTCAGTCTACAACAACAAAATACCATAAACTGGGTAACTTATAAACAATGGAAATGCATTACCCACAGTTCTGGAGGCTGCAAAGTCTACAATCACGTTTTCAGCAGATTTAGTGTCTGGTGAGGGTCTACTTTCTGGTTCATAGATAGTGCCTTCTTGCCATGTTCTCACGTGAGACAGTGAATACACTTCTTGGTTCTCTTTTATGAGAAAACAAATCCCATTCACGAAGGTTCTACTTTAGTCACCTAATCTCCTCCCAGAGGTTGCACCTAAAACCATCATCCTGAGGGGTAGAATTTCAACATGTGAACTTTGAGGTGGATGAAAGCATTCAGATCACACCATGTACTTTTGTATCTTTGATGAATTTTCAGAAGTGCATGTTTGGGTTTTAACTTAAGAGAGTAGACAGTCCCTCAAGTCTGGTGCATTTTATTTCCTTTAAAAGAGGGGAGATACTTTATTGTAGCAGATATTTCTTTTTATGCCAAAGTGAAATGTCATTATTGTAATAATTTTGCACTGCTACATACCCTGTTGTGGCCATTTTTAAATGGAAGAAGGAAAACCCTACCAAATCCTGGAAAGCTCTTTTTTTTAAAAACTTATATATTTTACTTTAAGTGCATACTATATCTGGCATTTCTCCCCATGTTATCCCTCCCAACCCTACCCTGCCTCCCCACCCTCCATTATCTCTCTCCTACCCCCTACCCCCCTAACTGGCCCCTGTGTGTGATGCTCCTCTCCCTGAGTCCATGTGTTCTCATTGTTCCAACACCCACCTATGAGTGAGAACATATGGTGCTTGCCTTTCTATTCTTGGATCAGTTTGCTGAGAATGATGGTTTCCAGATTCATCCAAGTCCCTACAAAGGACATGAACTCATCGTTTTTTATGGCTGTGTATTATTCCATGGTGTATATGTACCACATTTTCTTTGTCCAGTCTATCATTGATGGCATTTGGGTTGGTTCCAGGTCTTTGCTATTGTACACAGGGCTGCAGTGAACATACATGTGCATGTGTCTTTGTAGTAGAACGATTTATAGTTCTTTGGGTATATACCCAATAGTGGGATTGCTGGGTCAAATGGACTTTCTATTTCTAGATCCTTGAGAAATTGCCACACTGTCTTCCACAATAGTTGAACTACTTTATACTCTCACCAACCATGTAAGAGTGTTCTTATTACTCCACATCATCTCCAGCATCTGTTGTCTCCAGATTTTTTAATGATCACCATTCTAACTGGTGTGAGATGATATCTCAGTGTGGTTTTGATTTGCATTTCTCTAATGACCAGTGATGATGAGCATTTTTTCATATATTTGTTGACCTCATATATGTCCTCTTTTGAAAAGTATCTGTTAATATCCTTTGCCCACTTTTGAATGGGGTTGTTTTTTTCTTGTAAATCTCTTTTAGTTCCTATACATATATATATATATATTTTATTGCATTTTAGGTTTTGGGGTACATGTGAAGAACATGCAAGATTGTTGCATAGGTACACACATGGCAATGTGATTTGCTGCCTTCCTCCCCATCACCTATATCTGGCATTTCTCCCCATGCTATCTCTCCCCAACTCCCCACCCCCTGCGGTCCCTCCGCTTTTTTTCCCCCCAACAGACCCCAGTGTGTGATGCTCCCCTCCCTGTGTCCATGTATTCTCATTGTTCAACACCCACCTATGAGTGAGAATATGCGGTGTTTGGTTTTCTGTTCTTGTGTCAGTTTGCTGACAATAATGGTTTCCAGGTTCATCCATGTTCCTACAAAGGACATGAACTCATCATTTTTGATGGCTGCATAATATTCCATGGTGTATATGTGCCACATTTTCCCTGTCCAGTCTATCATCAATGGGCATTTGGGTTGGTTCCAGGTCTTTGCAACTGTAAACTGTGCTGGAATGAACATTCGTGTGCATGTGTCCTTATAGTGGAACGATTTCTAGTCCTTTGGATATATACCCAGTAATGGGATTGCTGGGTCAAATGGAATTTCTATGTCTAGATCCTTCAGAAATCGCCACACTGTCTTCCACAATGGTTGAACTAATTTACACTCCCACCAACCGTGTAAGAGTGTTCCTATTTCTCCACATCCTCTCCAGCTTCTGTTGTCTCCAGATTTTTTAATGATCGCCATTCTAACTGGTGTGAGATGATATCTCAGTGTCATTTTGATTTGCATTTCTCTAATGACCGGTAATAGTGAGCAATTTTTCATGTTTTTTGGCCTCATATATGTCCTCTTTTGAAAAGTGTCTGTTCATATCCTTTGCCCACTTTTGAATGGGGTTGTTTGTTTTTTTCTTGTAAATCTGTTTTAGTTCTTTGTAGATTCTGGATATTACCCCTTTGTCAGATGGGTAGATTGCAAAGATTTTTTTCCCATTCTGTTGGTTGCTGATTCACTCTAATGATGGTTTCTTTTGCTGTACAGAAGCTCTGGAGTTTAATTAGATCCCATTTGTCTATCCTGGCTTTTCTTGCCATTGCTTTTGGTGTTTTCGTCATGAAGTCCTTGCCTATGCCTATGTCCTGGATGGTTTTGCCTACGTTTTCTTCTAGTGTTTTAATGGTGTTAGGTTTTATGTTTAAATCTTTGATCCATCTCGAGTTAATTTTAGTGTAAGGTGACAGGTAGGGGTCCAGTTTCTGCTTTCTGCACATTGCTAGCCAGTTTTCCCAACACCATTTATTAAACATGGAGTCATTTCCCCATTGCTTGTTTTTTCTGGGTTTGTCATAGATCAGATGGTTGTAGATGTTTGGTGTTTCTTCTGGAGTCTCGGTTCTGTTCCATTGGTCTGTGTCTCTGTTTTGGTACCAGTACCATGCTGTTTTGATTACTGTAGCCTTGTAGTATAGTTTGAGGTCTGACAGTGTGATGTCTCCAGCTTTGTTTTTTTTTGCTTAGGATTGTTTGGCTATGTTGGGTCTCTTGTGATGCCATATGGAGTTTAAAGTGGTTTTTTCCAGTTCTGTGAAGAAGGTCGTTGGTAGCTTGATGGGGATAGCATTGAATCTATAGATTACTTTAGGCAGTATGGCCATTTTCACAGTAGTGATTCTTCCTAACCACAAGCATGGAATGTTTCTCCATCTGTTTGTGCCCTCTCTTATTTCGTTGAGCAGTGGTTTGTAGTTGTCCTTGAAGAGGTCCTTTGCCTCCTTTGTATGTTGTATTCCTAGGTATTTTATTTTCTTTATAGAAATTGTGAATGCGTGTTTGCTCTTGATTTGGCTCTCTGTTTGTCTGTTATTGGTATATAGGAATGCTTGTGATTATTGCACGTTGATTTTGTATCTTGAGACTTTGCTGAAGTTGCTTATCAGTTTGAGAAGATTTTGGGCTGAGACGATGGGGTCTTCTAGATATACAATCATGTCATCTGCAAACAGAGACAGTTTGACTCCCTCCTTTCTAATCGAATACCCTTTATTTCTTTTTCTTGCCTGATTGCTCTGGCTAGAACTTCCAATACTATGTTGAGTAGGAGTGGTGAGAGAGGGCATCCTTGTCTAGTGCCTGATTTCAAAGGGAATTCGTCCAGCTTTTGCCCGTTCAGTATGATATTGGCTATAGGTTTGTCATATATAGCTTTTATCATTTTATGATATGTTCCATCAATATCTAGCTGTTTGGGAGTTTTTACCATGAAGGGCTGTTGAATTTTATCAAAGGCCTTCTCTGCAGCTATTGAGATAACCATGTGGTTTTTGTCTTTGGATCCATTTATGTGATGGATTACATTTATGGATTTGCGTATATTGAACCAGCCTTGCATCCCAGGGATGAAGCCTACCTGGTCATGATGGATAAGCTTCTTGATCTGCTGTGAGTCTGGTTGGCTTCCCTCTGTGGGTGACCTGACCTTCCTCTCTGGCTGCCCTTAGCATTTTTTCCTGCATTTCAACCCTGGTGAATCTGACGATTATGTGCCTTGGGGTTGCTGTTCTTGAGGAACATCTTTGTGGAGTTCTCTGTATTTCTTGAATTTGAAATTTGGACTGCCTTACTAGGCTTGGGATGTTCCCTTGGATAATATCCTGGAGTGTGTTTTGCAGCTTGGATTAGTTCTCCCTGTCATATTCAGGTACACTGATCAAGTGTAGATTAGGCTTTTTCACATAATCCTATATTTCTTGGAGGCTTTGTTCATTTCTTTTCACTCTTTTTTCTCTTGTATTGCCTTCTCTTTTTATTACATTGAGTTGATTTTCAATCTCTGATATGCTTTCTTCTGCTTGATTGATTCAGCTATTAAAACTTGTGTTTGCTTCACGAAGTTCTTGTGCTGTGTTCTTCAACTCCATCAAGTCGTTTATGTTCTTCTCTAAGCTGGTTATTCCAGTCAGCATTTCGTCTAACTTTTTTCAAGGTTTTTGGTTTCTTTGCATTAAGTTAGAAAGTGTTCCTTTAGCTCTGAGAAGTTTGTTATTATATACCTTCTGAATTCTGTTTCCATCAATTGTTTGCACTCCTTCTCGGTCAAGTTGTGATCCTGTGTTGTTGAGGAGTTGTGATCCCTTGAAGGAGAAGAGGTGTTCTGGTCTTTGGTGGTTTCACCTTTTTTGCGCTGGTTTCTTCCTGTCTTTGTGGATTTACCTGGTTGTGGTGTCAGAGAGCTGCTTGATGATGTCTCTTGTCTGCCTGTGGGGGCACTACTGGGTTTCTAGGAACTCCTTCAGGTTACTAGGGAAGCTTCCTGTGTCTTTTTTGTTTATGCTGGGAGATTAGGCCCACCTCTTCTGGTGACCTGTAGGCACTGCTGGGTTGTCAGGAATGCTATCCCATTGCTATGTAGGCTTCCTGTGTTTTTTGTTAAAACATGTAGCCCAGTTCCACCCCTGTAGTGTTGGGTTGTGCCTTTCTGCCACTGGGCTGGATCATTCAGGGTTCATCTCAGACTGTGGCACTGGCTGTGCAACCCACTAGAGTCAGAGCTTCAGCCCTCTGGGGTTTGTGGGGCAGATTAGGGACCTGCCAAGCCACACCCAGCAGTCTCCCCCTTTCGGTTTTCTCTCTCTCCGATCATGGGGTAGGGGCCACCCAGCTGTTCCCACTAACAGCTCCCTCTCTCTCCGGGCAGGGGGAGGGGGCGATAGCTCAGTCTGTAGACTCTTATTCAACTCTGCACTTGTAATTCCCAGCACTTGACTGGCAAAGATTCCCTGTTCTGTGTAATGCTGAGTCTTTGGGGGAAGCGCTGTATCTGGACTGGAGCACCAGAGGTGGAGCCTTTGACTCCCGATCAGATGCACTTTCTGGGTGAAGCAGCACCCCTCCTAGCCTTGTTCTGCCCTGAGTGGGCTTTGCTCACCCTCGGACCAGACCCGTTGAAATGCACCTGGTACCTTGGTTGGAGCTAGGAGATCTCTGGGTTTCTGTGTCTCTCTCACTGCGTGTTGTGTGCTGTAGTTGTGTCTAATCCACCAGCTTGGATCCTCTCCATCCATCTTTGTGCATTTATCCACCTGTCATCTTTGTAGTTGTTGACTTTCAGATTGGGTCTCTGAGTGGACGTCTAGTTTGTTGATGATTAAGTTATTTCTTTCTGTTTCTTAGTTTTCCTTCTAACAGTCTGGCCCCTCTGCTGTAGGACTGCTGAGGTCCACTCCAGGCCCTGCTTGCCTGAAGATCACCTGCAGTGGCTGCAGAACAGTAAGGGTTGCTACCAGTTTCTTCTTCTGCTATCTTTGTGTCAGAAGGATACTCGACAGATGTCAGTCTGAGCTCTCCTTTATGAGGTGACTCTTTGGATATACAGGGGTCAGGGAGCTGCTTGAGGAGACAGTCTGTCCTTTATAGGACCTCAAGTATTGAGCTGTGAGCTCCATTGTTCATTCAGAGCTACTGGGCAGGTACGTTTAAGTCTGCTGCAGCAGAACTCATAAATCCCCGTTTTTTCTTTTTTCCCAGGTCTTCTCTCCTGGGGAATTAGGGCCTTATTCATGAGTTTCTGTTGTGCTGCTGCCTTTTTTCAGGGCTGCCCTGCCCAGCTAGGAAGCAGCCTAGTCACTGTCTGCCTGCAGAGGCTTTGCTCAGCTGCTCTGGGTTTTGCCCAGCTGCCGTGTGAACTTCCCTGCAGTCCTGTTTATACAGGTATAGTTAGAACTGTCTCAGCAATGGTGACCCGCCGCTGTAATGGCAGACTCTCTCTGTAATCGTGGGCTGCCTCGGCAATGGCAAACTACCTACGTAGTGGTGGACTGCCTCAGTAATGTCAGACGCCCCTCCCTGACAGAGCTGGTCTGTCCCGGGTTCAGCTGTGCTTGCTGTAAAATTCTCAATCCAGAGTGTTTTCAATTGCTGTTTTTTTGTGGGGGCGGGACCAACCGAGCCTGATCACCTCGCTCCGTGCCTCAGAGCCTTTTTTTTTTTTTTTTTTTTAGTCAAACGGTCGACTCTGTCTCCCAGGTGTTCCAGTCGCCTGTTGAAAAGGTGCCAGGATCTGTATGATTTCCTGTGTGGCAACCCACTGCACCAGCTGAAACAGCTGTGCTGAGATTCATTGTGCTTTTTTGCCCAGGAATCTCCTGGCCTGGCTCCTTGTTTCAGTCCCCTTTTTAATCAGATGAATGGGTGACTCTGTCTCCCAGGAGCTCCAATTGCCAGCTAAAACAGTGCCCGGACCCATGTATTTTGTACCGAGAACCACCACGCCAGAGCACTGGCAAAATAGCCACGCTGGCCAAACCAGCCAGGCTGGCGATCCATGGGGCTCATCTGCCTGAGAATCTCCTGGTCTGTGGGCAATAAAAATCCGTCTGGAAACGCGATGTCCACTCACCCTCTGTGCTTTTGTTGGGAGCTGCAATCCTGAGCTGCTCCTAATTGGCCATCTTGGATCCCTCCTATTTTTAAAAAATTTTCCTTTTTCTCCCAATTTAGTCTTTGTTAAGTTGATCACTATAGTTTTTTGCTATGTTGGTCATTAATCTTTTGGCTGCATTTGAGTGTAATATTGTGGTTTGGTTTGCTTGCAGAGAATTGAGCTCAAAACAAAAGTAAAACTTTAGGCAAAACACAAAGGTAGCATAAACAAGGAAATTTATAACACTATATGTTCAATCAAAAAAAGATAGGAACATATAAAATTAACAGCCTAACATTACAACTGAAAAAAATGCAGAATAAGAGCAAACTAATCCCAAAGCTAGCAGAAGACAAGAAATAATCAAAATCAGAGCTGAATGGGAGATAAAGACAAGAAAATAACTCTAATCATGAATTAATCCTGAAATTAATTTCTTCAAAACATTAATAAGATAAGCTACTAGTTAAACTGAAGAAAGGAGAACAGATGCAAATAAACACAATTATAAATGGAAAAGTTTTTACCACTGGCCCAACAGAAATACAATGATCAGAGACTACTACCAACATTTCTATAAAAACAAACTAGAAAATACAGAAGAGATGGATAAATTCCTCAATACATACACCCTTCAGGAAAAAATATATACATATATTTCCTAAACAGACAAAAAATGAACTCTCAAACTGAATCAGTAATAAATAGTGTACCAACAAAAAAGAGACAAGCACCAGACAAATTCAAAGTCAAATTCTACAAGATGTACAAAGAAGACCTGGTGCCATTTCTACTGGAACTATTTTAAAAATTGAGAAGGAACTTTGATTAAACTCTTTCTATGAGACCAGTATTATCCTGATACCAAAACCTTACAGAGACATAACAAAAGAGAAAACTTCAGGCCAATATCCTTGATGAACATTAATGCAAAAATTCTCAGTAAGATACTCACAAACCGCATCCAGCAGCACATCACAAAATGTATTATTTCCTTCTCATACTGCTATTAGACCTGCCAAAGACTGGATAATTTATAAAGAAAAAAGGATTAATTAACTCACAGTTTCTCATGGCTAGGGAGGCCTCAGGAAACTTACAATCATAGCAGAAGGTAAAGGAGCAAGACAACTTTTTTACAAAGCAGCAGAAAAGAGAAGTGCTGAGTGAAGGTAGGGAAGAGCTACTCATAAAACCATCAAATCTCGTAAGAACTCACTATTATAAGAACAGCATGGGGGAAACCACCCTCCTGATTCAGTTATCTCCATCTGTCTTAGATACATAAAACCTGCATGTGGAGATTATGGGAATTATGGGGATTATAATTCAAAACGAGATTTGGGTAGAAACACAAAGCCTAATCTTATCAATTATCCAACATGATCAACCTGGCTTCCTCATCAGGATGACATACACAAATCAAAAAATGTGATTCATCACATAAACAGAATTATAGACAAAAACCACAGGATTATTTTAATAGATGCAGAAAAGACTTGAAAAAATTCAACATGCTTTCATGTTGAAAACTCTCAATATACTAGCTGTTGAAGGACAGATCTCAAAATAATAAGAACAATATATGACAAACCCACAGCCAAAATCATAATAAATGGGCAAAAGAAGGAATCATTTTCCTTGAAAACCAGCACAAGAATCCCCTCTCTTCCCCTTTCCTATTCAACATAGTATTTGAAGTTTTAGCAAAAGCAATCAGGCAAGAGAAAGAAATAAAGGACATACAAAGAGAAGGGAGGACGTCAAGATACTGTTTGTAGATAATATGGTTCTATATCAAGAAAACCACTGTCTCTGCTGAAAAGCTCCTTCAGCTGATAAACAATTTCAGCAGTTTCAGGTTATAAAATCAATGTCAAAAATTACTAGCATTTGTTTATTCCAACAACAGCCAAGTCAAGAACCAAATCAGAAATGCAAACCCATTCACAATGACCACAAAAAGAATAAAGTGTCTTAGAATACAGCTAACCAGGAAGGTGATGGATCTGTATGAGAACTACAAAACACTGCTCCAAAAAAATCAGAGATGACATGAATGGAAAACATTTCATGCACATGGATGAGAAGAATTAATATTATTAAAATGGTTATACTGTCCAAAGCAATTTACAAATTAAATGCTATTTCTATCAAACTACCAATGACACTCTTCACAGAACTAGAGAAATCTATTTGAAAATTTATATAGGACCAATCAGGAGCCTAAGTAGCCAAGACAATCCTAAGCAGAAAGAACAAAGCTGGAGGCATCAGATTACACAACTTCAAACCATACTACAGAGCTACAGTACCCACAAAAACATACTACTGATAAAAAAAAAAAACAAATACATAGACCACTGGAAGAGAATAAAAAGCCCAAAAATGAGGCCACACATCTACAATCTTGGAATCTTTGACAAAGATTCAAAACAAGAAATGGGAAAAGAGCTTCTTGTTCAATAACATGCTGGGAAAACTCCCCAGTCACATGGAGAAGACTGAAACTGGACGCCTTTCTTACACTGCATAAAAAAACCTCAAGATGAATTAAAGACTTAAATATAAAATATAAAACTATAAAAACTGTGGAAAGCAACCTAGACAATACCATCTTGACATGAAAACTGGTAAAGATTTTATGACAAACACACCTAAACAATCTCGACAAAAGTAAAAATTGACAAATGAGATCTCACTAAATTTAAGAGCTTCTGCACAGCAAAAGAAATGATCAACAGATCAAACAGACCCTACAGAATGGGAGAAAATACTTGGAAACGACACATCTCACAAAGGTATAATAATGATTACCTATAAAACACTTAAACAAATTTACAAGCAAAATCAAACAACCCTATTAAAAAAATGGGCAGATTTTTAAAGAAGACAGTTATGCAACCAACAAGCATATTTGACAATCTCAATATTACTAGTTATTAGAGAAATGCAATCAACTGTTATGCAAAGCACTGTGATTCCTCAAAGAACTAAAAACAAAACTACCATTCGACCCAGCAATTCCATTATTGGATATATATATCCAACAATATATAAATCATTCTACCATAAAGACACATGCATGTGTATATTCATGGCAGCAGTATTTCCAACAGCAAAGACATAAAATCAACATAAAGGCCAGTCACGGCAAACTGATTTTAAAAATATGGTACATATACACCATGGAATACTATGCAGCCATAAAAAAGAATGAGATTATGTTTTTTGCAGATACGTGGATGAAGCTGTAGGACATTATTAATAGCAAACTAACACAGAAACAGAAACGCAAATACTCCATGTTCTCACTTATAAGTGGAAGCTAAATGTGAGAAAATATGAATACAAACAAACAACAGACACTGGGGCCTATGTATTTATTATTATCTAATAATAAAGGGAGTAATAGGCTCAGAAAAACTAGCAATTGGGTACTAGGGTTAGTATCTGGGTGACGAGAAAATTTGTCCAAAAAAACTCTATGACAGAAGTTTACCTATATAACAAACCTTACACATGTACCTCTAAACTTAAAAGTTTTTAAAAAACTTAAAACAAAACATAATTAAAAAATTGGTTTTTTAAAAGTTAAACAAAACTGGCAAACATATAGCCAGACTAAGAAAACAAAGTGAGAAGATAGAAATAAATAAAATTAAAGATGAAAAAGAGAAATTACAACTTATACTGTAAAATTTCAAAGGGTAATCTTTGGCTACTGTTAGCCAAAAAAAATTGAAAAATCTCGAAGAAATAGAGAAATCCTTAGATACATAAAACCTACTACAATTGAACCAGGAAAAATTTAAAACAAACCAACAACAAGTAATAATATCAAAGTCATGATAAAAATACTCCCAGTAAAAAAAAAGCCCAGGACCCAATGGCTTCACTGTTGAATTTTACCAAACATTTACAGAAAAGTAATAGCAATCCTACTCAAAGTATTCCAGAAAATAAAGGAGGATAAAATATCTCAAAACTCATTCTATGATGTCAGTTTTACCCTAATACTAAATCCAGGATTTATCCCTAGGATGCAAGCATGGTTCAACATATGCAAATCAGTCAGTTTGATACATTATATCAAGAGAATGAAGGACAATCATATGGTCATTTCAATTGATGCTGAAAAAGAAATTGATAAAATTAAGCAACCTTTCGTGATAAAAACCCTCAAGAGGAACATACCTAAACGTAATAAAAGTCATATAAAACCAACCCACTGCTAGTATCATACTGACTGGGGAAAAACTAAAAGGCTTGCCTCTAAGATCTGAGATCAGGAACATGACAATTATGCTGATATTCATTACTCTTAGCACAGTAAGGGAAGTCCTAGCTAAAGCAATCAGACAAGAGAAGGAAAAAGGGCATTCAAATTGAAAAAGGACAAAGTCAAATTATCTTTGTTTGCAGAGAATATAATCTTGTGTTTGGAAAAGCATAAAGACTGCACAAAAAATAATTAGAACGGATAAATTAAAATTGCAGGATAAAAAAATCAACATGAATATTAACATTTTTATATGCCAACAATGAACAATGCCAAAAAAAGAAATTAAAAGTAATCCTGGTTACAATAGTAATAAATGAAATTAAATACCTAGTAATTAACCAAAGAAGTAAAAGATCTCCATAATGACAACTATAAAACATTGATTAAAGAAACTGAAGAGGACACACTGAAAAAATTGAAAGATATTTCCTGTTCATAAATTGAAAAATTTTATATTGTTAACATGTTTATACTAACCAAAGTGATCTACAGATTCAGTGCAATCCTTATAAAAATGCCAAAAATATTATTAACAGAAGTCTTAAAATTTAAATGGAACCACAAAAGACCCAGAATAAGCAAAGCTATCCAAAGCAAAAAGAACAAACCTGGAATAATTACATTACCTGGCTCAGATTAAACTATGTAGTGATGGTAATTAAAACAGGATGTTACTGGCATTAAAACAGAAACAAAGATTAATGGAACATAATTGAGATCCCAGAAATAAATCCACATACCTACATTGAACTCATTTTTGACAAAAGTGCCACAAAAATACACTAAGAAATAGACAGTCTTCAGAAAATGGTGGTGGGAAAACTGTATATTGTAAACAGAGAAATGAAACTAAAATTCTATCTCTTTCCATGTACTAAAATCAAATAAAAACAGATTAAAGACTTAAATCTAGGACCTCATACTATAAAACTATTACAAGTAAAAATTGAGGAAAATCTTCAGGACATTGGTTTCAGCAAGAACTTCTTGAGTAATATTTCACAAGTACAGACAAACAAAGCAAAAATGGTCAAATGGGATCACATCAAATGAAAAAGCTTCTGTAGAGCAAAGGAAACAATCAACAAAGTGAAGAGAACCCACAGAATAGAAGAAAATATTTGCAAAATACCCCTGTAACAAAGGATTAATAATCAGACTATATAAAAAGCTCAAGCAATTATTTTAAAAAAGGCCAGATGTGGTGGCTCACACTTGTAATCCCAGCACTTTGGGAGGCCAAGGCAGGAGGATCACAAGGTCAAGAGATCAAGACCATTCTGGCCAACATAGTGAAAGCCCGTCTCTACTAAAATAAAAAATTTATCCAGGCATGGTGGCGTGTGCATATAGTCATAGCTACTCTGGAGGCTGAGTCAGGAGAATCGCTCGAACCCAGGAGGCAGAGGTTACAGTTAGCTGACAATCGTGCCACTGTACTCTAGCCTGGAGACAGAGTGAGACTCTGTCTCAAAAAGAAAAAAAAAAAAAAAAAAAAAAAAAAAAAAAAAAAAAAAAAAAAAAAAAAAAAAAAAAAAAAAAAAAAAAAAAAAAAAAAAAAAAAAAAAAAAAAAAAAAAAGCCTAATCATCAGATTTAAAAATGAGCAAAAGATCTTAATAGATATTTCTCAAAAGAAGACAGCCATATGAACAGGTGCTCAACATCATTGATCATCAGAGATGCAAATCAAAACTACAATGTGATATCTCACCCCATTTAAAATAATTTATATCCAAAAGACAATCAATAACTAATGCTGACGAGGATGTAAAGAAAAGGGAATCCTTGTACACTGTTCATGGGAATGCAAGCTAGTACAATTATGAAGAACAGTTTTGAGTTTCTCACAGAACTAATACAGAGCTACCATATAATCCAGCAATTGCACTTATGGGTATATCCCCAATAGAAAGAAAATCAGTATATTAAAGAGATATCTTCATGTTTTTTTGCAGCACTGTTTACAATAGCCAAAATTTGGACTCAACTTTAGTGTTGCTCCTATATTCAGGATTTCACAGTGGCAGCCATTGTGGTGTGGCACAGTTGGGATTGGATGTTAAACCCTTGTAAGATGGGAATCTGGTTGTGCTCCACTACAGACAATCCCACACTAAACCCTCTGGGCTTCACAGTGGCTACAGTTCTGCCTCTACCACCTCTCTAAGCAGCTCTTCCTGACAACTCAAGTGTCTGTGAGGGTCATGAGATTTCCTGCTGACAGAATTCCAAAGGTTCATGGTGAGAGTGGGTTACTTCTTATCTGCTCAACTTATGCTTTGCCCCCAGAAGTCATTGGGGTCCAGAAATGAGTCCCAGTGTGTGGTGCCTCATGTTGAGTTTCCAGCTTTCTCGAACTTCAGCTCGGTATTTTTGTCTTCCTTTTGTCCACTATCAATGTCTTCCCTCCAAAGAACTGCTTGGAGCATGCCAGTCTTTCCAATGTCCTGGTACCTCAGTGGCATATATTCCTGTTTTCTGCATCTAGTCAGGCATTTTACCTCCCAGCCTAATTGTGAAAAATTTTTTCCCCACAACTGGAGCAAGACATGTATCTCCACTTACACCACTGTCATTGAACATTGCACTCAGTGTTTTATCCACAGCAATTAGTCAAGATATAGAAATAAAAGGCATCCACATTTGAAAAGAGGAAATCAAATTATTTCTCTTTTCAGACAATATAATCTTACCTTTAGAAAAACCTAAATACCCCACAAAAATATTTTTTAAACTATACCAATAAATTTTCAGAACTGGTAAACAAATTTAGTGATGTTGCACAATATTAAATTAAGATGAACAAATTAGTAGTGTTTTTATACAACAATGATCTAGTTTAAAGAGAAATCAAGAAGGAAACCTTGTTTACAATACCTACAAAAAGACCTAAGAATAGAGGTAAGAGTAAGAAAGTAAGGCTGGGCATGGTGGTCGGATTACATACCTGTAATCCCAGCATTTTGGGAGGCCGAGGCAGGTGGATCACCTGAGGTCAGGAGTTCAAGACTAGCCTGGCCAAAATGGCAAAACGCTGTCTCTACTAAAAATACAAAAATTAGCTGGGTGTGGTGGTGGGCACCAGCTACTCAGAGGGTTGAGGCAGGGAGAATCACCTGAACCCAGGAGGTGGAGGTTGTAGTGAGCAGAGATCATGCCAATAAAGCCTGGGTGATAGAGCGAGATTCCGTCTCCAAAAAAAAAAAAAGGAAGAAAGAAAGAAAAAGAAAATTAAAAGAAATCCATATGGAAAATTACAAATCACTAAAGAAAGAAATTGAACAGAACATAAGCAAGTGGATAGAAAACCCACGCTCCTGAATTTAAAGAATTGCTATTGTTAACATAACCTTACTTTACAAAGCAGCCCACAAATTCAAAGCAATCCCTATGAAGACACCAATGATATTTTTTTTTTCTAGAAACAGAAAGAAATCTGAAAACTTGTATGGAACCAAAAAATACCCCATGTACCCAAAGTAATTCTGAACAAAAAACTGGAAGCATCATACTATCTGATTTCATAATATATTAGAAGCCTATAGTAACGCAAACAGCAAGGTATTGGTATAAAAACAGATACATAAACTAACAAAACAGTATAGAGAACCTAGAAATACATCTACATATCAGCCATTTTGGCAAAGGCACCTAGAACATAAATTGGGGGGGAAAAACACACTTTCTCATCAGTAAATGGTGCTGAAAAAAATGGATATGGCTAAGCAACACAGTAAAACTTGACCCATATTTTTTGCTACATACAAACATCATCTTAAAATGGATTAAAGACTTAAATATAAGATTCAAAACTATAAAACTATTACAAGAATACATAAAGCAACTAATCCAGGACATTGATTTAGGCAAAGATTTTATGGCTGAGACCTCAAATATACAGCCAATGAAAACGAAAATAGATGTATTGAAGTATATTAAACTAAAAACCTTCTGCACAAGAAAGCACACAATCAAGTGAAAAGGGAACCTTTTGAATAGAAGAAAACACTCAAAAACTATTTATTTCACAAGAGACCAATACAGAATATATAAGAAACTCAACAGCAATTACTCAAATAATTCAATTAAAGAGGAGTTGTATTAGTTTATTCTCACAGTGCTATAAAGAACTACCTGAGACTGGGTAATTTATGAAGAAAATATATTTAATTTACTCACAGTTCCACAGGCTTCACAGAAAGCATGGCTGAGAGGCCTCAGGACACTTCCATTTATAGCAGAAGTGGGGAGGGGGCAGCTTCTTCTCATGACAGCAGGAGAGAGAGATAGTGAGGTGGAAACTGCCACACACTTTTAAACAGATCATGTAAGAACTCACTACTATCACAAGAAGAGCATGGGATCATTTGCCCCCATGATTCAGTCACCTCCCACAAGGTTCCTCCCTCAACATTGAGAACATTTGACATGACATTTGTGTGAGGACATAGAGCCAAACCTTATGATACTTCTCCTGGCACCTCTAAAATCTTATATTCTTCTCACATTTCAAAACAAATTATGCCTTCCCAATAGTTCCCAAAGTCTTAACTTCTTCTGGCATTAACTCAAAAGTCCAAGTCCAAAGTCTCAGCTGAGGCAAAGCAAGCCTTTTCTTCTTAGGAGCCTGTAAAATCAAAGACATGTTCATTACTTCCAAGATACAATGTTGGTACAGGCATTGGGTAAATCCTCCCATTTGAAAAGGAAGAAATTGGCCAAAACAAAGGGGCTACAGGCTCCATGGAAGTCCAGTATCCAACAGGGCAGTTATTAAATCTCCAAAATGGTATTTCACTCCATGTCTTACATCCAGGCCACACTGATGCAAGGAATGGTCTCTCATGGCCCCTAGCAGCTCCTCTGCCCCTGTGGCTGTGCAGGGTACAGCCTCTGTGGCTGTTTTCATGAGTTGGCACGGAAAGCCTGCACCTTTTCCAGGTGCATGGGCTAATCAGTCAGTGAATCTACCATTCTGGGGTCTGGAGAATGCTGGCCCTTTTATCACAGCTTCACTAAGCAGTGTCCCAGTTGGGACTCTGTACAGGGGTTCAATCCCACATGTTCCTTCTGCACTGCCTTAGTAGAGGGTCGCAACAAGGGCTCCACCCCTGGAGCAGACTTCTGCCTGGACATCTAGGCATTTTCATCATTCTCTGAAATCTGGGTGGAGTTTCCTGTGATGGCTAATACTGAGGGTTAACTTGATTGAATTGAAGGATGCAAAGTACTGTTCCTCGTTGTGTCTGTGAGAGTATTGCTAAGGTAGATTAATGTTTGAGTCAGCAGACTGAGAGAGGCAGACCCATTCTGAATCTGGGTGGACACTATCTAATTAGCTATTAGCACAGCTAGAATAAAGCAAGCAGAAGTTGGAAGGACTAGACTTGCTGAGTCTTCTGGCCTTAATCTTTCTCCTTTGCTGCATGCTATCTGCCCTCAAGCAACAGACTCTAAGTTTTTCATCTTTTGGACTTGGGCTTACACCAGTGATTTGCCAGGAGCTCTTGGGCCTTCAGACACAGACTGAAGTTTGCTCTGTCAGCTTCCCTATTTTTGAGGTTTTGGGACTCAGACTGGCTTTCTTGCTCCTCAGCTTGCAGACGGCCTATTGTGGAACTTCACCTTGTGATTGTGTGAGTCAATATTCTTTAACAAACTCCTTTGTCTATATATGTATATTCTATGAGTTCTGTTCTACAGAACCCTGACTAATAATATGGTTCCCAAACCTCAACTCTTGCCTTCTGTGCACCTGCTGGTCCAACACCACGTGGAAGCTGCCAAGGCTTGGGCCTTACACCCTCTAAGGCCGTAGCCTGAGCTGTACCTTTGCCTCCTTTAGCCACAGCTGGAGCTGGAATTGCTGGAATGCAGGGTGACATGTCTCAAGGCTGCACAGAGCAGCTGAGCCTACTCCTGGCCAAATAAACCGTTTTTCTATCCTAGGCCTCTGGGCCTGTGATGGGAGGGGTTACCATAAAAGTCTCTAGTCTGCCCTGGAGAACTTTTCCTCATTGTCTTGGCTACTAATGTTCAGATTCTCTTAACTTCTGCAAATTTCTGCATCAGGCTTGAATTTCTTCCCAGAAAGTGAGCACATAACTGGGCTGCAAGTTTTTCAAACTTTTATTGTCTGCTTTTCTACTAAATATAACATGTAATTTCTAATAATGTCTTTGTTCACATATATGAGTGTACACTTTCAGAAACAGCTGGGTCACATCTTGAATGTTTTACTGGTTGCAAATTTCTTCCACCAAATACCTTAAATCATCTCTCTCAAGTCGAAAGTTCCACAGATCTCTACAGCAAGGGCAAAATGCTGCCAGTCTTTTTGCTAAAGCACGGCAAGAGTGACCTTTGCTCCAGTTCCCAATAACTTCCTCATCTCTGTCTGAGATCACCTCAGCCTGGACTTCATTGTCCCTATCACTGTCAGCATTTCAGCCAAAACCATTTAACATGTCTCTAGGAATTTCCAAATTTTACCACATCTTCCTGTCTTTTTCTGAGCCCTCCAAATTGTTCCAATCTCTGTCCATTACCCAGTTCCAAAGTCACTACCCCAGTTTCAGGTATCTTTACAGCAATACCATGCTCTTGAAACCAATTTTCGATATCCATTCATTCTCACACTGCTATAATGTACTACGTGATACTGGGTCATTTATGAAGAAAAGAGGTTTAATTAACTCATAGTTCCACAGGCTTGATGGGAAGCATGGCTGGGTGGCATCAGGACACTTACAATGATGGCTGAAGCATGAAGGGGTAGCAAGCAGCTTTTTCCCATGGCACCAGGAGATGGTGGGGGAGAAGTGCCATGAGCTTTCTAAAAATCACATCTCATGAGAACACACTCACTATCACAAGAACTCATGGGGAAAATCTACATCCATGATTCAATCACCTCCCAACAGGTTCCTCCCCAAAGATTGGAAATTACAACTTAAAATGAGATTTAGGAGAAGACACAAAACCAAACCATATGAGGAGTATAAAAACATGAATAAACATTTTTTCAACAAAGACTTAAAAATGGTCAACAAGTATATGAAATGATGCTCAACATTACTAATCAAGGAACTGCAAACCTACAAGAGATAGCACCTTAACCAAGTTAGAATGATTATCATCAGGAAAAACAAACATTGGCAATAATATGGAGAAAAGAAAAATCTTATACATTGTTTCTGGGAATGTAAATTAGCACAACAATTATGGAAAACAACATGGAGATTTGTTTAAAAACTAAAAATAAAACTACCATATAATCCAGCAATCCCACTACTGAGTATTTACTCAAAGGAATGAAAATCGGTATATGAAATGGATACCTCCTCCCCTATGATTATTGCACTATTATTCACAATAGCAAAGATACAGAATCAACGTAAGTGTCCAGCAAAGCATGAATGGATAAATAAAATGCAATAGAATACTATTCAGCCATAAAAAATAATGAAATTGGGGTGAGGGATCCAAGATCGCCAATTAGGAGCAGTTCAGGATTGCAGCTCCTAGTGAAAGCATGGAGGGTGAGTGGTCACCGCATTTCCAGATGGATTTTTATTGCCCACAGACCAGGAGATTCCCAGGCGGAGGAGCCCCACGGGTCACCTGCGTGGCTGGTTTGTACAGCACGGCTGTTTTACCGGCACCCCAGCACAGCGGTTCTCCATACAAAATACATGGGTCCAGGCGCCATTTTAGCTGGTGATTGGAGCTCCAGGAAGGCAGAGTCACCCATTCATCTGATTAAAAAGGGGACTGAAACAGGGAGCCAGGCCAGGAGATTCCCAGGCAAAAAAGTGCCACAAATCTCAGTGCCGCTGTTTCGGCCTGTGCAGTGGGTCGCTGCACGGGAAATCACACAGATCCTGGCGCCTTTTCAACAGGCGACTGGAACACCTGGGAGGCAGTTGACCGTTTAACTAAAAAAAAGGCTCTGAGGCAGGGAGCCAGGTGATCAGGCTCGGATGGTCCCACCCCCACAAAAAAATAGCAATCGGAAATGCTCTGGATTGAGATTTTCACAGCAAGCACAGCTGAACCCGGGATGGTCCACCTCTATGGGGGAAGGGAATCTGCCATTTCCAAGGCAGTCAACCACTACGGAGGGAGTTTGCCATTGCTGAGGCAGCCCACCATTGCTAAGGCAGCCCGCCATTACAGAGGTGGGCCGCCATTGCCGAGGCAGTTCTAACTACACCCATATAAACAGGACTGCAGGGAAGTTCCTACAGCAGCTGGGTGGAACCCACAGCAGCTCAGCAAAGCCTCTGCAGGCAGACAGTGACTAGGCTGCCTCCTGGCTGGGCAGGTTAGCCCTGAAAAAACGCAGCAGCACAACAGAAACTCATGAATAAAGCCCTAACTCCCCAGGACAGAGCATCTGGGAAAAAAAAAGGGGGGGGTGTTTATGAGTTCTGCTGCAACAGAATTAAACGTACCTGCCCAGCAGCTCTGAATGTACAACGGAGCTCACAGCTCAGCACTTGAGCTCCGATAAAGGACAGACTGTCTCCTCAAGCAGCTCCCTGACCCCCATATATCCAAAGAGTCACCTCATAAAGGAGAGCTCAGACTGACATCTGGCAGATATCCTTCTGGGACAAAGATAGCAGAAGAAGAAACTGGCAGCAACCCTTACTGTTCTGCAGCCACTGCAGGTGATCCCCAGGCAAGCAGGGCCTGGAGTGGACTTCAGCAGTCCTACAGCAGAGGGGCCAGACTGTTAGAAGGAAAACTAAGAAACAGAGAGAAATAACTTCATCATCCACAAACTGGATGTCCACTCAGAGACCCAATCTGAAAGTCAACAACTACAAAGATGACAGGTGGATAAATCCACAAAGATGGGAAGAAACCAGTGCAAAAAGGAGGAAAACACCCGAAACCAGAACGCCTCTCCTCCTACAAGGGATCACAACTCCTCACCAGCAAGGGAACAAAGCTGGATAGAGAATGAGTGTGATGAACTGACAGAATGAGGCTTCAGAAAGTGGGTAATAAGAAATTTCTGTGAGCTAAAAGAACATGTTCTACCCCAATGCAAAGGAACTAAGAACTTTGAAAAAAGATTTGACAAAATGCTAATGAGAATAAACAACCTACAGAGGAATATAAGTGAATTGATGGAGCTGAAAAACACAACACGAGAACATCGTGAAGCATACACAAATTTCAACAGCTGAATTGACCAAGCAGAAGAAAGGATATCAGGGGTCGAATATCAACTCAATGAAATAAAACAAGAAGGCAAGATGAGAGAAAAAAGAGTAAAAAGCAATGAACAAAGTCTCCAAGAAACATGGGACTATGTGAAAAGACCTAATCTATGTGTGACAAGTGTACCTGAATGTGACAGAGAGAATGAATCCAAGCTGGAAAATACTCTTCAGGATATTATCGAGGAAAACCTCCCCAACCTAGCAAGGCAGGCCAATATTCAAGTCAAGGAAATACAGAGAACACCACAAAGATATTCCGCAAGAAGTGCAACCCCAAGGCACATAATCATCAGATTCACCAGGGTTGAAATGAAGGAGAAAATGCTAAGGGCAACCAGAGAGAAGGGTCTGGTTACCCACAAAGGGAAGCCCATTAAACTCACAGCAGATCTCTCAGCAGAAACCCTACAAGCCAGAAGAGAGTGGGGTTGTATTCAACATCCTTAAAGAAAAGAACTTTTAACTCAGAATTTCATATCCAGCCAAACTAAGCTTCATAAGTGAAGGAAAAATAAAATCCTTTGTGAACAAGCAAGTACTCAGATTTCATCTCTACCAGGCCTGCTTTACAAGAGCTCCTGAAAGAGGCACTAAGCATAGAAAGGAAAAACCAATACCAGCCACGCCATAAACACACCAAATGGAAAAGAGCAGCAACACAATGAAGAAACTGCATCAACTAACAGGCAAAACAGCCAGCTAGCATCAAAATGGCAGGATCAAATTCACACATAACAATATTAACCTTAAATGTAAATGGGCTAAATGCCCCAATCAAAATACACACACTGTCAAACTGGATAAAAAGCCAAAACCCTTCGGTGTCCTGTATCCAGGAAACCCATCTCACATGCAAGCATACAGAAAGGCTCAAAATAAAGGGACGGAGGAAGATTTACCAAGCAAATGGAGAGCAAAAAAAAAAGCAGGAGTTGCAATTCTCATCTCTGATAAAGTAGACTTTAAACCAACAAAGATCAAAACAGACAAAGAAGGACATCACATAATGGTAAAACGATCAAGGCAACAAGAAGAGCTAACGATCCTAAACATATACACACCCAATACAGGAGCACCCAGATACATAAGGCAAGTTCTTAATGACTTACAAAGACACTTACACTCCCACACAATAATAGTGGGAGACTTTAACACCCCATTGTCTATATTAGACAGATCAACAAGACAGAATATTAACAACGATATTCAGGACTTGAACTCAGACCTGGACCAAGCAAAGCTAATAGAGATTTACAGAACTTTCCATTCCAAATCCACAGAATATACATTCTTCTCAGCACCACAACACACCTACTCTAAAATTGACCACATAATTGGAAGTAAATCACTCCTCAGTAAATGCAAAAGAACAGAAATCATAACAAACAGTCTCTCAGACCACAATGCAATCAAGTCAGAACTCAGAATTGAGAAACTAACTCAGAACTGCACAGCTTCATGGAAACTGAACAAGGGGCTCTTGAATGTTGACTGGATAAACAATGAAATGAAGGCAGAAATAAAGATGTTCTTCGAAACCAACGAGAACAATGACACAACGTACCAGAAACTCTGGGACACATTTAAAGCAGTGTCTAGAGGAAAATATATAGCAATAAATGCCCACATGAGAAGCAAGGACACATCTAAAATCGACACCCTATCATCAAAACGGAAAGAGCTAGAGGAGCAAGATCAAAAAAAAAAAAAAAACTGGAAACCTAGCAGAAGACAAGAACAGAACAGAACTGAAGGAGATAGAGACACAAGAAACCCTTCAATAAGTCAATAAATCCAGGAGCTGATTTTTCATAAAGATTAAAAAAATAGATCACTAGCCAGATTAATAAAAAAGAAAAGAGAGAATAATCAAATAGATGCAATAAAAAATGATAAAGGGGATATCGCCACAGATTCCACAGAAATTCAAACCATCATCAGAGATTATTACAAACAACTCTATGCACGTAAACTAGTAAACCTGGAAGAAATGGATAAATTCCTGGACACTTGCATCCTCCCAAGCCTAAACCAGGAAGAAGTCGAAACCCTGAATAGACCAATAACAAGGTCTGAAGTTGAGGCAGCAATTAAGAGCCTACCACCCAAAAAAAGCCCAGGTCCAGATGGGTTCACAGTCGAATTCTACCAGACATGCAAAGAGGAGCTGGTACTATTCCTTCTGAAACTATTCCTAACAATCCGAAAGGAGGGAATCCTTCCCAAATCATTTTATGAGACCAACATCATCCTGATACCAAAACCCGGCAGAGACTCAGCAAGAAAAGAAAACTTCAGGCCAATATCCATGATGAACATAGATTCAAAAATCTTCAGTAAAATACTGGCAAATCGATTGCAACAGCACATCAGAAAGCTTATCCACCATGATCAAGTGGGATTCATGCCGGGAATGCAAGGCTGGTTCAACATACGCAAATCTATAAACATAATCCACCACATAAACTGAACCAAAGACAAAAACCACGGGATTATCTCAATTGATGCAGAGGAGGCCTTTGACAAAATTCAACAGCCCTTTATGCTAAAAACCCTCAGTAGACTAGGTACTGATGGAACGTATCTCAAAACAATAAAAGCTATTTATGACAAACCAACAGCCAATATCATACTGAATCGGCAAAAACTGGAGGCATTCCCTTTGAAATCTGGCACTAGACAAGGATGCCCTCTCTCATCACTCCTATTCAATGTAGTATTGGAAGTTCTAGCTAGAGCAATCAGGCAAGAAAAAGAAATAAAGGGTATTCGATTAGGAAAGGAGGAAGTCAAATTGTCTCTATTTGCAGACGACATGATTGTATATCTAGATACGTCGTCTCAGCCCAAAATCTCCTGAAACCGATAAGACACTTCAGCAAACTCTCAGGATACAAAATCAATGTGCAAAAATCACAAGCATTCCTATACACCAATAACAGACTTAAAGAGAGCCAAATCAAGAACGAACTGCCATTCACAATTGCTACAAAGAGAATCAATTACCTAGGAATACAACTAACAGGGAATGTAAAGGACCTCATCAAGGAGAACTACAAACCATTGCTCAACGAAATAAGAGAGGACACAAACAGATGGAGAAACATTCCATGTTCATGGTTAGGAAGAATCAATATCATGAAAATGGCCATACTGCCCAAAGTAATTTACAGATTCAACGTTATCCCTATCAAGCTACCAATGACCTCCTTCACAGAACTGGAAATAAACACCTTAAACTTCATATGGAATCAAAAGATAGCCCACATAGCCAAGTCAATTCTAAGCAAAAAGAACAAAGCTGGAGGCATCACACTACAAGACTTCAAACTGTACTACAAGGCTACAGTAATCAAAACAGCATGGTACTGGTACCAAAACAGAGACGTAGACCAATGGAACAGAACAGAGGCCTCAGAGGCAACACAACACATCTACAACCATCCCACCTTTGACAAACCTGACAAAAACAAGCAATGGGGTAAGGATTCCCTGTTTAATAAATGGTGTTGGAAAAACTGGCTAGCCATGTGCAGAAAGCAGAAACTGGATCCTTCCTGACACCTTACCCTAAAATTAACTCCAGATGGATTAAAGACTTAAACATAAGACCTAACACCATAAAAACCCTAGAAGAAAATCTAGACAAAACCATTCAGGACGTAGGCTTAGGCAAGGACTTCATGACCAAAACACCAAAAGCATTGGCAACAAAAGCCAAAATAGACAAATGAGACCTAATCAAACTCCACGGCTTCTGCACGGCAAAAGAAACAGTCTTTAGAGTAAATTGACAACCAACAGAATGGGAAAAAAATTTTGCAGTCTACCCATCTGACAAAGGGCTCATATCCAGAATCTACAAAGAACTAAAACTGATTTACAAGAAAAAAACAAACAAGCCCATTCAAAAGTGGGCGAAGGATATGAACAGACACTTTGCAAAGGAAGACATACGTGAGGCCAACAAACATGAAAAAATGCTCATCATCACTGGTCATTAGAGAAATGCATATCAAAACCACATTGAGATACCATCTCAAGCCAATTAGAATGGCGATCATTAAAAAATCTGGAGACAACAGATGCTGAAGAGGATGTGGAGAAATAGGAACACTCTTACACTGTTGGTGGGAGTGTAAATTAGTTCAACCATTGTGGAAGACAGTGTGGCGATTCCTCAAGGACCTAGAAATAGAAAATCCATTTGACCCAGCAATCCCATTACTGGGTATATATCCAAAGGATTATAAATCATTCTACTATAAGGACACATGCACACGAATGTTCTTTGCAGCACAGTTTACAATAGCAAAGACCTGGAACCAACCCAAATGCCCATTGATGATAGACTGGACAGGGAAAATGTGGCACATATACACCATGGAACATTATGCAGCCATCAAAAATGATGAGTTC
>PVKV010005016.1:70129-120613 GCA_004027835.1 Alouatta palliata | reverse complement strand
GGGGTACATGTGAAGAACATGCAGGATTGTTACATAGGTACACACATGGCAGTGTGACTTGCTGCCTTCCTCCCCATCATCTGTATCTGTTATTTCTCCCCATGCTATCCCTCCCCAACTCCCCACCCCCTGCTGTCCCTCCCCTTTTTCCCCCCGACAGACCCCAGTGTGAGATGCTCCCCTCCCTTTGTCCATGTGTTCTCACTGTTCAACACCCGCCTATGAGTGAGAATATATGGTGTTTGGTTTTCTGTTCTTGTGTCAGTTTGCTGAGAATGATGGAAACATGGGTTTCAGTTTTAAATGCTTAGAAGCCAGTGCTTTACCTCACTGAATTATTACAAGAACACTGTAATTGAGATATTATTCCAATTTTGCAGGTGAGAAAACTCAGATTTAAAAAAAATAATAACTCAGCTTTTTCTGGGTTCTTCTTGAAGAAACAGAGACATTGACATTTGAATTCAGGTAAAATGACTCCAAAGTCTATATTATGTTCACAGTCCCATGTTCTTTTATATTCTACAATTATATTTCGAACACAAATTTTAGATGTATTATATATGTGAAGTCTAAATAAATTTTTCATGTCAGAAATGGTTGCTTGTAAATTTGTCTTTGTAACTCCACTTGACAACATAGAAATAAAGCAGGCCTATATTTTAAGAACATTCAGTACAAGAAAACCAAATATTATGGAACAAGTATATTACGTGGCTATTTCTCTTTCAAAATGTATATACCATTCAAAGGCGCATGTAAATGGGCATTCCAAAATAATTCAAATTAGAAGAACTGAGTCACTGTGGACTCTTAAGTTTTTGTATTTTAGTAGAGATGGGGTCCTCGTGATCTGTCTGCCTCGGTCTCCCAAAGTACTGGGATTATAGACTTAGAGGTCAGGAGATCAAGACCGTCCTGGCCAAAATGGTGAAATGCTGTCTCTACTAAAATACAAAAACTTAACTGGTTGCAGTGGCCCACGCCTGTGGTTCCAGCTACTCGGGAGGCTGAGGCAGGGTAATCATTTCAACCCAGGAGGCAGAAGTTGCAGTGAGCCGAGACTGCACCACAGCACTCTAGCATGGTGACAGAGCAAGACTCCATTTCAATAATAATAATAATAATTTATTTTTAGCCAGGTATGTGTATATGTATATATGAAATGTATAAACATCACAGATGCTAAATGCTGATACTTCTGGGATAACCCAAACCCAGTACATGGTCATCAAATAGTTTATATTTTACAGCCTAATACTGGATAAATAGCAATGGCAGCAAATGACAGATAAGTACTGGTTCATCCTTTTTCTGCGCATAGAGTTTTACGACATTTCTCAGTCTTCCCGGAGTTAGGTGGAGCTATGTGATTGAGTTCTGGCAAATACTATGTGGGCAGAATTGCTAGTTGCCAGATCTGGCCTCTAAACCTTTTTGTAGGATCCTTCGTGGTCTTCCTGTCTTATGCTCTCCTTAAAGCCAAAGAAATGGCATAGCCACAGCATGAAGAAACCTGGATACCTGAAGCAGAGCTTTCCTGCTGAGTTGTGTCAACAGTACCTATGTGAGAATAGACCTTGATTGTCCTGAGTTATGGAGACCTGGAATATATATAGCAGTTACCCTACCCTAATGCAAATGTCAAAGTAATCAGCTTCAGTTATAAATTATCTATATCTGCTAGCTACATCTAATATTAAATACTAATATCAAGATATGAATATTCTACATAAATAACATTTACCTTATTTCCATTTGCCTCAAAGTATGCATAATGAAAACAAAGAGCAGGGGTTATTTTTAGTGTTCCACATCACACCAAAAACAGAGAGAGAGTTGATCGAGTGGAGTCAAGAGCTTCAGCCTGTTTGCATGTTAATTCCTCTTTCCTTTAGGACATTTTACTCTTGTACACATCCCATATATATCCCCAATTCCAGAGCAAGTGTCCCTGGGTAACCTTTAAATTGTGGTGGCTGAGATAGCTAGGAAGAACATTCACTGCCAACTTACACTCTGTTTTCACGAGAAAAGCATGTGTTTCATTAGGCAGAATATTACACATCATGAATAACTGTTCTATTCTGATTATTGAAGCTAAGAGTACTGCTGTGTATCTTGTGGCTGATCCCAAATTAGAACATGAAAGCTGAAATTTAAAAAAAAAATGTGGGCTAGCTTAGCATTTTTTCCAAAGCTGCATCAATAGAAGATGCCCTTTTGTAGCAGTTGAAAATGAGTATTTATTTTTGCATGGAATTTCAGGTGAGAAAATATATATATATATTTTTTTTTCCTTTCCTAAGAAGTAACAAATATGTTTCCTCTTTGGCAATAATTTTAGAGATGGCATTTTATTTACTTTTTTTTTTTTTTGAGACAGAGTCTCACTCTGTTGCCTGAGGCTGGAGTGCAGTGGTGTGATCTCGCCTTACTGCAACCTGCACCTCCCGGGTTCAAGTGATTCTCCTGCCTCAGCCTCCCAAGTATCTGGGATTACAGGCGCCTGCCACCACACCCGGATAATTTTTTGTATTTTTAGTAGAGACAGGGTTTCACCATGTTGGCCAGGCTGCTCTCGAACTCCTGACCTTGTGATGCTCCTGCTTTGGCCTCCCAAAGTTCTGGGATTACAGGTGTGAGCCACCATGTCTGGCCCAAGAGCATATTTTTTTTAGTTTAATTGTTGTCCTAGTCTGCATATCAGTTGCACAGAGCATAAAAAAATAGCAACTGTAGAATAACTGATTCCTTCATGAATTGGACATAAAATTATTTTCTCCTATATTAGTGCATGTAGAGGGTTGTGGGGTATGAAGTGTGAATCATACCAAGAGGGAAAAATAAAAATTGCTATGAGGAAAAAAAGGAAGCATATGCATAAGATGGCTTTCATAAGTTCTATTTTGCCCCTTTCAGGCAACCCGCAACAGGTAACTGGCAAAAGAGAAAAAGGGGACTTTCAATGCCTAGGCTTTGTCATATTGTACACAGAAGCAACGCTATTTGTCTCTTTGCCTTCCAGTTTTTCTATGGGGAACAATCAGTTTTCTGCAGCAGTACTTTGACATTATTTTTTGGAAAATCTCTCTAGGGTATTATTAAAACAGGCCACATAGATCAAGAAGAAAACACCTGGAAATTGCCAGATGTAGAAAGTCATTCATGATATTTTCCTTGTATTTTTAATGGAACAGGAAACCATGACAACACAGACTCTGGAGAAACAGCCCAGGCATTACAGAGGTTAGAAGATTTAAGAATCCTTGAAATCCTCCTAAATAATCAGTGTCACTGGACTGTTTTCTAATTTCACAGAAAAATGTTAAAATTTCTTTCAGCATGTACCTCATTGGACGTCAAAATTCAACTTCTGTTCTCTATAAAGACAAGTATTATAAATACTTTTGACCTAAAGTACCCCATGCTAAGGTTAATATCTTTATAATAAAGATTAAATATTGGGTCAAAATATGCACATCTCCTCTCTTCACTTCTCATGAGTGATGCCTTACAGGGAGAGTAGAGAGCAGAATGGGCTAATGTGTGAATGACTAACAGTTTCTTCTTGCAGCCCACTAGTGGGTGGATAGTGAGTGCCTGTTACATCATGTATAGAGGGACTGTCAAAATTTTTCCAGGTTCAGAGGGCAGTGATGAATAACTACAGATGTCCTCTTGACCAAGAAATCTAAATGGTAGCAATCAAGTAACGTTCAGTGCCTGGCAAGTCTGGGCTCACAAAAGTTAACACACTGAAGATGCACAGTTATTTGGGCTGTGGTGGGGTGATATGTAGAGTTGGGTGAAACCACACTAGGTCTGGTTTTCCTTATGATTTAAAACTTGAAAGCCACCTTAGAGAAAAAGCTTCTTTTGAATACCTCATAGCTAGGAACAGGTCTGTCGTAGCTCTTTGAGTATGAAAGGGCTACGTTGATCATTCCTCATCTCATCTCTGGGTCCCCGTGAGATGAGGTGGGGACCAAGTATCACAAAATGAGTTATTTGTACTTATATATGCACAAATTTATATAGTGCATTTACTTATCTCTTAATTCACCATTTTTATTAATGTTATATCAGAATAATCAGATAATACGTCACATACACAGGGACATTTTGTAAATTAAAGCAGCTCATATTAATAATCATATGGGACAACAGGTATAAACCGGAACTTTCCTGGAAGATTGAACCATTAGACACTCTACATGCAGTTACAATTTATATACTAAATCAATAGCTCCAATTTAGTAAATTGTTCTGCCAAAAAATTTTTAAAATGTCAATTTTATGACTCAAAACAGCACAATATATATAACGAGCTGGACACGAGTACAAATGTAAAATTAGAATCTATAAATGATTTTAAAAAGTGAATTCTTAAAGTTTGCATTTTATAAAGCAGTGAAAAATATGTGAATAGAAGAAACAAGCCACCAATATTTCTAACTAATTTACTTTATAATATTCTAACTGGAATCTTTTCTTTTTCTCTTGCTCTGTTTAATCAATTTTTTTACTAAGTAAACAAAATAATCTTTTCTTTTTGCTAATCAGATCATGTTAAGCTGATGTCCATAATCCTTTAATTTACTTTCTCATTGCAGTTGGAAAAAAATTTAATAACTTACTATGGTCTACATATCTAGTAGATTCTACATGCTTCTCCAGTTTCATTCCTCACTGCTGTCTTCCCCATTCTCTGCTATCCCCCAACATTGGACCACTGAATATTCTCAGTGTCAAACAAATAATTTTGAAATTTAGGGCCTTCACATTTGCTGTTTGCCTCGCCTGAAATATTCTTCCCTGATTCCTTCTCTTCTTTGGAGTCTTAGCTGAGATTTGAACTCAACTACAAAATTTCCTAAAAGCTTGGGCTACTTTAATTTCCTTCTCCCAGTTTTTCTGTTTCTTTTTTATCATAATTCAGCATTATTTTTGTTACTTCTTTCATCATTTATATTTAATTGTTGAGCATCTTGTATGTGTCAAGCACTGTTAAACAGACCATGTTCCCTTCAAAAAGAATTGTCAGAGGCTGGACAGGGTAATCCCAGCACTTTGGGAGGCCAAGGTGGGAAAATCACTTGAGCCCAGGTGTTTAAGACCAGCCTAAGAAACCAAGTGCTACCCCTATCTCTGTTGTTTTAAAAAGAAAATAAACAAGATTTGTCAGAGAGGCACTCAATGAAGAAATTGCAGTTGAATTGGCAACTGAAGAGTGACAAAAAAGAAAGCAATGTGTAATATGGAGAGAAGAACATTCCAGACAGAAGAAAAGGCAAGAGCAAAGGTTCTGACACGGAATGAGAAAGCCAGTGTATCTATTTTACTGTAAATAAAAATGTATATGAAATGAGGTCAGATAGATAGGAAACTGAGTGCAGTAAGTCCTTTCTTAATCTCATTGATGGGTTCTTGGAAACTAACTTTAAGTAAAACAATGTGTAACAAAATGATTGTTTTCCTCACAACAAAAGGACATTTAACAAAATGTTGAAGACATGCTGTATGTCATCTTGTATAAAGCAGAAGTTTTGAAGAACCTATCATTGGTGTTAAGGGAGGGTTTAACTACACATATTGCCTTGAATTCCACTGGAAAGTTATTTGAATCAAAATGGGAAGCTATTACAGAGTTACAAACAGAGAGGCAATACAGTCTAATTTATACTTCAAAAAGATTATTTAGTCTGTTCTTTTAGAGTAGAATATTAGAATAAAAGTAGAAACAAGGAGACTAATTTGGAGGTTTTACTAGGGTCAAAATGACCTAAGGTGGTAATGATACAAATGGAGAGAAATCAACAAATCTGTGTATTGCAGAGAGTACCAACCTGAAATGCTGACAAATTGGCTTATGAATCACCTGCACAGAGAACATTTTACCTTGTTCACTAACATATCCTCAGCACTCAGCAGCATCCCTGGACAACAGTACTTCATGACATTTAAAGTAGAGAAGAGAAAGAAAATACTCAGAACTTATTCAAAGTCATACTCTTGTAACAAAGACAAGGATGATTCACACTACTGTCAAGAATCATGTAAAATAAATCTGAAAGTGTTTATCAAATATTATCCATAGAGAGAAGACAGGATGAGCCACTGGTAACTTTCCTTCATCATATAACAGAGCTGGATAGTCATACAATATCAATGTCATATAACATGAGAAAGCAGTGTCTCCTTCAAAAGTAAGGAATGACTAGCGTGCATTGCATAAATAGAGGTGGGCATGTGTATCCTTCATGTTTCCTTCTCTATTGTATTTTTGTTGACTTAATTTTGTGAGGGACAACTGAGAACGGAAAGCAAGATTAGTTTAGTTCTGAGGGAGTATCCATTATATAGGAGCAAGGAATCATGTTGATATACAAATAAGGAAAGCTACTTGTATAGGCCAATACCCATTTGATTTGTTCATTGTCAACAATATCCCACATAAGCCGATTCAGTGTTAAGGAAATAGTAAAAAGGATCTGACCATGCACACTGAGTACATGATTTTTTTTAATAACATGACATGCTGGCTGCCAAGGGGAAAGGTGCTCATATGACTTTATGAAATGTGAAATGAGATTTCATAAAAACATTGTTTTAAAACCACATCTATAATTTGAAGTGCTTGTTCAAGTGGCATATCTAAGTGATATACTCAGAATCTTAAGTACTCTAAATATGTTTCCTCAGCACTGAAATACCACAGGGTTTAATGCTTTGAATAAGGTACTTGGATGTCTGAAACACCATCAAACCATGAGACAAAACTCCCATAAGTAATAATACTGTTAAGAAAAATAAACAATGAAGTACAACTCCAGGGCATATTGAAAAAGACATCCCATTGCTATTACAAAATATGTAGAAATACTTCCCACCTTACTGCCATCAAAGATTGGATTAGAAACAATTCTGTAGGTGATGGGGGGACGGAGGCAGCAAACCACCAAGGCATGTGTATACCTATGTAACAATCCTGCAAGATCTCAACATGTACCCCAGAACTTAAAATATAATTCAAAAAATTATAATAAGAAATGAATAAAAAAAGAAGAAACAATTCACACCTAGCTCCTCAGTTGTAAAATTCAACTTACTACCTTTGGAGAGTGATATACCTGTTTAACACTCAGTTGATGAATTGATGAAAAAAGTTCCAGGAGACAACTTTCTGTAAGTTCTGGCTAATTCTCTTACCTGAATACCAGAGCTATTTAAAGAGTTTTCAGATTATTTCTACCTGCTAATGCATAATGTGAATGGGGCTTTTCTAATTTAGTAGAAACAAAATGTAGTAACAGAAATAAATTAATTGTAAAACTGACCTATAGTTCAAGTTAACCATTACAGAGATTGAAACATTCTTTGGAGATACAGTACAAATGATTTCTCACCACTTACTGATAAAACTAATGGTAATAACAATAATTTTATTAATATTTAATTTTACTTTGAAAACTGTAATATAGGTATATAATTTTCCTAGTGATGTGTTACAAATATCCATTAAGCATCAAACTATGCAAAATTTGAGAATCTCATAAATGAAAAATACAGGAACTGAAATCAGAAAAACTTGAGTTCAAATTTCAGCTCTGTAACTTACTTTTGTAATTTTTGGCATATCTCTTTCTGTTCCTCAGTTTCTTCATCTATAGTATAGAAACAACATCAATTATGCTCAAAGGCAGTTAAAAATATGAGAAATATATATTTATAATACTTAGTACAGCTTCAAGGCATACAGCAAATCTCAGGAATAGGTTATTATCATGAGATTAGTATTAGGTATTATTAAACTTATTATTTCACTTATACCTGGAGGACAGGAGTTCTTTCTTAGTCTAGTTTCTTTATATAACTTCCTTCCCTGCAGTTTTAGTTCTTAATATATATGATATGTATAGAGGAATAAATATGTGAGAAGGTTTTATCTACAAGTAGCAATGGCATTCTCTTTCTATTTCCCAAACTCTCTTTCTATTATAATTTTACCCTGAAGGGGCATCGACCCTCTACCCTAAGTCCACATGAAAGTAAAAAGTTAAGGAAAAAGTCAACTTCTTCACTAGAGGAAGATTCTTTTCTTGGAGATATGCTTCCAGTGCCTGTTACCTGACAATCTTGTATTCTACCTGCAAGACCCTAGGTAAGGCAGAGCCCAGAAGAATGGAAGAAAAGATAACTCATTTATTAATTCAACTATAGTTTTTGTATCTACCATATACCTGGAACTTTTTTAAACCTACAGGATAAATCCATAAAGCAAGCAAATAAAAATCACTGCCCTGTTAAGTTTGTACTGAAATGCAGGGAGGAAATTTCAACACGCTATTGCAGGATGTGGAAGCAAAAGGAAAAATCCAAGTGGAAAGAAGAACTTCTTAATCCAAGGAAACAGAAACCAGAGTGGTAGACACTCTGAGAATGGTTTGAATACCATTCACTTGTAGACCACCTGCCTGGGAACAGTCCTGACTATTTGCAAGCCTGCTGAACCAAAGACAGGGAATTGGAACTCCCTATGTGATCATTAATGAATAGAAGTGAGAAAAACTAGGGGGAGAATTTAAGAATGAGACAGTGGGGGACCCACCATAACTGCTGATAAGATGAGAACATACTGCTCCTTGCCACTCTTCTCCCACTCTATTCTTTCTCAAATAATATAAAGAAATATGGTTGTTTAATGCCTAGAGTCTTCCTCTTCAAAATCAATATGCATAGTTGATTTTATTTGTTATTAAAGTAACAAAATGGAATATTGGCTTTTTATCATGGTAGATAATGGTGCAACTTGTGACATTTTTCAGGAAGAGGCTCAGATCCTGGGTCTACCACTTACTAACATGTTTTTAGCAAATTAAAAAATATTTCTGTCTCGGTGTCCTCATTCATAAAACGGGTTAATAATCTATTTCAAAGGAAAGTATTTTAAAGTGGTTATAATCATTACTCATATAGATATATAAAATTTATATATCTTAAATATTTTATTTAACTCCTTATTAATGAAAGAACCATTTGGACATTTTAACTATGTCAAAGAAAAATTCCAAAAGCAGATATACAGACACGTTTACAAATAGATGAAAATGTTTCTATGCAATTGCTAATTACATTCTTCTAGATATGGCTACTCTGCATATCTAAGGGCAAGAGTGATTCTCATCACTATCTGTTTTTTAAAACTTATAAAACAGTCAAAAAAATGAAAAGTAGAGACAAACCTAATGAATGACCTTGGCTAGTCAGCCACCTTCTTTTGCTCATATCAAAATTTCTCACAATTTTTCCTGACAAAGTCATTTTGAGTATTAACTAGGTTATATGTGTATAAATTACTAAGCACAATGACTGGAAAATAAAAAGTACTTCCAAAATGTTGAATCCTGAAGTTGCTATGAGTCTTAAAAATTGCTAACTTGAAACATATAAAATTGCAAATATTAGAGTATTTTCAACCTATTGAAACAGCAATATCATACGTTTCAAATTAATATAACAATTATGGTTACTTAGCATAAGAAAAAATGTTCTAAAGTAATTAAAAGTGTTCAAGAATATAAAACTGTATCTCTGTTTGAAGAGAATGTTTCTAGAACTAAGAGGCTTAAATATTTCTATTTTTGATGAACTGATTGCTATTCTTGTGGGTTCTGCAGAAGTCAGATTTTGCAGACTTTACCAGGTAAAGGCAGACTATTTAAAACTTTAGGGAACCACTTACCAATGTGCTAAGCCACAATATAATTCCCAGGTTAAATCATGTTAGAAGATACTAAATAAAAAAGATATTATTTATGTTACAGTATCTCAGAGATTTAACAATCACAAAACAAATTTTCTGCATTTTAAATATTTATTTGAACCTGATCTTTATTCATGAAGTATTTACTCTATTGTTCCACTGAATACTGCTTGGGAAGGCAACTACAAGCCTTTGGCTACCCACCTTTGAATAGTCTCTCACTGCAGGTAACACAACTAAGTCAAATTAGGAGAGTTGTTGGTGCCTAGGTGAAATAAGACCTTCACAACCATGCTATTCTACAGCCTTGAAAATAATGAGCTGTACTGTCAAAGTATATCCAGAGTTGGAACACATGTCCAAAACTCCTTCCTACTCTATCTAAACCACTAGGAACTCTTCTTGGATCCTATCAGTGTCCCAGTCTTTCCTCTGTGATTTCATTTATGACTTCAAACAATCTACCATCATTATACAACAGCAGGAGTGATACTTTTTAAAATTTGGGTCAGATTATGTCACTTTTCCATTCAAAACTCTCTAGTGTCTCCCAATGCACTTCAAATAGAACCCAACTCTTCCCATTAAATAAAAGATCCTGCCTGATCTGACTCCAGCTATATCTCTAACCTCCACACCTACTCTTTCCTGTCACACTGGCCTCTCTGCATGCTTCTGCCCCAGGGTTTCTGTTCTACCCTTTCCCCTGCCTAATAATCACAGGATTATTCTCAATTTAGAAATGTCTTCCTGTAGCTAATACTTTACCTATTACCCTACCTAAAATAGTTCCTGTACTTTCTATTGACTTTCATTTATCTTTATTTATGGTTGACATCTGACATATATGTTTTGTTTAATTTTCACTTGTCTATTTTCTCCCCCGTGAATTGCATGTGTTTGAAATTAATTTGTTATGGTTTCTCCTAATTCGATCTTGAGATCTTTCTGTCATGAGTGGCCATAGGCAGTATAACCACTCTCTAGGGGACCCCTGTCTGGGAGAAAGTAAGGATCAAGTGTGTTTGTCAGCTGAAACACAATGAAGTGAAACCTGAAAGCATAAAACAGAAGAAATGTATTACTCACAGATCCAGAAGTTAGGTATACCTAAGCAAGGATGACAGAAAGTCCAGAGGTGCAATAATGCTCAACCACAAGGTGGAAAGTAAGAAAGAGGGTAATATGCCTTTATCCTGGGCCATGGGCATTAACCCTCAAGCTTTCCCATGGAGGCTGTAAATTGGCTAGTTTAAAGAAATCACTTAATTTGCATATCCCTGCTGATTAGTGATGTTAAACATGTTTTCATATATTTGTTGTAGGTATTACTTTAAGAAATGTTTGTTAAGATCATTTGCCCATTTTTTTCAGATTGTTTACTTATTATTATTATTTTCTGTTGAGATAGTTTCATTCCTTGTATATTTTGGATATTAATATCTTGTCATATCAATAGTTTGCAAATATTTTCTCTGATTCTCTAGGTTGCTTTTCCACTCTGTTGATTGTTTCTTGTGCTGTGCTGAAGCTTTTTATCTTGACATAGTCCCATCGCTTTATTTTTGCTTTGTTGCCTGTGCTTTTGAGGTCTTATTCATAAACCGTTTTCAAGACAAATATTCCAAAGCATTTCTCCTGTTTTCCTCTAGTAGTTTTAAATTTTCACATCCTATATTTAGGTCTTTAATATAATTTTAGTTGATTTTGTATCAAAGAAATGTAAAGCCACAATGAGGTATCATATCACTGCAGTTAAAATGTTTATTATCAAAAGAACAAAAAAGAAATAACAAATGCCAACATGGACATGGAGAAAAAAGAAGTCTTATACACTGTAGGGGGAATGTAAACTAGTAAAGCTAGTAGTAACGCCATGGAAGTTCATCAAAAAAACTACAAACAGAAGTATCATATGATCCAGCAATCTCACCACTGGGTATTTATCCAAAGGAAACGAATCAGTATATTGAAGAAACATCTGCATCACTATAGTTTATTGCAGAACTATTCACAATAGGCAAGATATGGCATCAACTCAAGTGTTCAATAACAGATGAAGGGATTTGAAAAAAAAAATGTGGTACATATATACAATGGGATACTATTCAGCCATAAAAAAGAATAAAATTCTGTCATTCATGGCAGCATGGATGAAACTGAAGGACATTAATTTAAGTAAAAGAAGCCAGGAGCAGCAAGTTAAACACTGTTAAACACTGCATTTTGTCACTCATACCTAGAGGCTAAAAAAAAGTTGATCTCAGAGAATTAAAAAGTAGAACAGAGGATACTACACTAGATGATGGGATGGGTAGGAGAAAAGAGGAAGAGGGAAAGTTTTGCTAAAGGATACAAAATTATAACCAACTAGGAGGAATAAGTTCTACTGTTCTATAGAACTATAGGATGCCTAGAGTAAACAACAATATACAGTTTCAAATAGCTCAAAGGAGGATATTAAATGTTTCAAACACAAATCATAAATTATAATATAATTATGATTATGAAACTCAAAATTATGAATTTGAAAATTAAACTTATTTGATAACTACACACACATAAATAAAATAAAATAAAACACTTGTGAAGAGGAAACTTACTTCCATGACTCTCATGTTGACCATTAGATTTTATCATGGGCAATAGCTGTAGGTATGTTTGGAAATGGGTCAGTGGGATGAGAAACAAGTGAGCTATATCATACAGGGAGGGGAAGTTTTAACTAAGCCAATGATGATAGGGTACAACTGGTTTAAAATAACTTATGCTAAGCCTTAAAATGAATGCTGGCCTGGGCCCAGTGGCTCAAGCCTGTAATCCCACCACTTTGGGAGGCAGAGGCGGGGAGGTCAAGAGATCAAGACCATCCTGGCCAACATGGTGAAACCCCGTCTCTACTAAAAATACAAAAATTAGTTGAGCGTGGTGGCATGCGCCTGTAGTCCCAGCTACAAGGGAGGCTGAGGCAGGAGAATTGCTTGAACCCGGGAGGCAGAAGTTGCAGTGAGCCAAGATTGTGCTCACTGCGCTCCAGCCTGGCGCCTGGCGACAGAGTGAGACTCTGCCTCAAAAAAAAAAAAAAAAAAAAAGAATGCTGAGTCAGCAGGTATATTAACCAAATTTATGACAGTATGGTTTATAGCTAAAAGTACTACTTACATCGTCTTAATCTATATTTCAGTTGGGATGAAAGTGTACTTAAAATATATTTTGAATAAAGAAATGAATGAACAGAGAAAGTAAAATAGGGAAAAAAGATGAAAATGAAAAAAATCCCAAAGAATAAAAATTATTATAAGAGTCTAGATGGCTCTCAAAGAATGACACTTCCCATTTGCAAACAATATATCTTTTCTCATTGAATAACACACTAAAGAATCCGCCTTCTTGCACTTTGGTCAACAGATACTTTGACTTTGATTATGTATGCTGGAATGCATAAAGAAAATAAGAACTCTGAGATTTCTAAAAGCAGAGTAGCAAATACTATGTTATGCTTTTCAATTTTTAAACCGGATTTGTGAATATGAACATGGATTACAAGAAAATAGGGGGAAAATGAGAATATTTATAAAAGTGGCAGTCAGTGGAATACTTATGTTTTCTATGTAATATTAAATAGTATTATAAGACAAAATGTAATAAGATTCCAAATATTCTGACAGGTATAAGTGATTTCAGTGTCAGATGTTTGCAGATAATATCAAAGGTTAAAAAGTGATCACTGATTTTTTTTTTTAATTTCAGTTTGTAAAACATTTATTAAAGAAAAAAAAATACTTCCTTCTTCACTCTACCAGCAGAGTTTTGAATGGACTTTTCTCCTTTGACATTCTTATATTTACCGTCCATATGGTCATTGCATGTTTGACTGATTCACCCGTCAATCTGAAGTCAAGGGTACTAAAGTAAGATATGCCTAATGCTCACTGTGTACTCCCAAGCATCTAAATAGCACAACATTTATAATATTATTCATGGTATATATTACATATATATTAATAGTTATTCTGTGGATGTATTAGAAACACTATGGGTCAAAGTAATTTGGTGCATTTTTTCCCAAAGTAATGTCTTAAAATTATTAACATTCAACATGACCAAAATGATTCCTAGTGTTCCATGACAGTTGAGATGAATATTAGTAAAGACATATAAAGAATGCACATGAAGAGCCCATATGGTCTTAGTCAGGGTCAGGGTCAGCTTCAGTGGCTTTTCTATTGCTGACATCTGGATCCCTAAACTGCTTAAATTGATAAGGGTAACAAGAGTAATAAACCACTGCAAGTGCTAATGATTCTACTCAAGTAAGATTGGGACACTGATTATTCTGATCCATTTCACAGAAAATAGACTAAAATAGAAATTTCAGAGCAGACTTATTGAAGTCAAAGGAGATGTAATATTACTAATACCAGTGAATGAGAGAGGTATTGAGCATCTATTCTGAGCTCAGCATGTCTGTAGGTGATATAAGAAATATAACATTAATTGGCATGATACCTGCTTCAAAAAATGGTTTGGGGTCGGGGATGAGAAAAAAGATACTAATAATAGCGAGAGTAATTAGCATTTACTGAATATCTAAATGAGAATTCTGCATTGGTGACCCTACCAGGTAAATATTAATATTATTCTCTTTTGAAAGACAGTTAAAAATGGAGGTTCATAGAATTTAAATGCTTCCAATAGTAACATAACCTTTAACCAATAAAGCATGACTCAGTTCCTTCTAGTTCCAAAGTTCTTACTCTGAACCCCTTTGTCATATTGCTTCTCTAGAGAGTAAGATATTTACTGTATCTTGCAAAGTACTTATCATTTTTTTATCCTGGAGACACTCATAAGTTTCCATTGATTTTTAACCCACCTCACATAGTTGTAATGATGTGACTAAATAATTTACAGAAGTGTTGTAACAGAGATATTCACTAAAAATATCAGTCCCATTTCACTGTTCCTTCAAGACGCTTAAAATCTTGTTAATGAGGAAAGATTCATAATATTGTGGAAAAAAAGAAAAAACAGCAGCAGTCACTGATGTGAGAGAAGATCAATGATAACTAGACAATCTAAGGAAGGGTGAAACTCAGTGTAGATTACAAACGATGGAAAGGGCTACATAAATGAAAGAAGAATGGAGAAGCCAAGTAAAAGGACAGTCCACAGGAAAGAATTCTGGAAATCACAACTCCGCTTAACAATGACTAAAATTTTACTGTATTTTCATTTTTCTTCTGGTATATTCATATTTGAAATATTTACCTTCAAATCATTTGTATATGCAGTCATTTGTACCTATGATAGCATTACATACACAAAATAAATTACCCTGACATTGAACTAAAAACTGTAAGGATAAATAAGTTTACAGATGCCAATTCTTTCCTTTGTCATTTTTCTTATACAATGTAGTCAGAAATTATTTTATTTTAAAATATCTTACAGTATATAAATTATTCAGTAGTTAAAGTGTCAAAGCCCATTTCAAACCATGGATCCATCAAATTATTTTTATTAATTATTGGCAATGCTATTTATAGTTTTACGAATGACAATCTTTGGAATCACAATTACTTTCCTGTATAGAAAAGTTTATGTGACGCTAGCATTTTTATTGATATTATGTAAAGATGTGGTAACAGAATATTAAAATGGCATTCATTTTTTAATCTTTTAATATTCTTCTTCAACTAGATACCATGCTTTCATTTGCTCTTTGAATGTTGTCTTTTGGCAGCACTTGAGCCATGAGAGGCACAGATCACTGTACGACTCTAATTTTAATGTGCTGGTAGCCATATGCACAGATACAGACAGAGAAAAAAGACCAGATACGATAATGGAGTAAAGGAAGAGAATGACTGGGTCAGGAGGAAAAAGACTCCCAGAAGGAAGCCAGGTCAAGAAGAATCTCAGTAAAAGTTCTTAAAGATATTTCATGCCTCAGCAAGGAGCTGAATGGAAACATTACTGAAAAATACAAATCTTATTAACTGAGTTCTAGCTGGCTATAGTATCTATGAACAATACATACTGAGATGACATAAAAATGCACTTGCACTATTGTCAGCTCAGTCATTTCTTAGAATACCACTGAATTTATTTTCTGAGAGTGTAGTCAGAAAATTAACTCATATATTTTAATAGTAAAACAATGATAAAATTAATAAATGTATACCTACATTGATCAAGAAAAAGCGAGAAAATACTAATAACAATAATCAAAGCAGTAAAAATACTACAAAGAGTAACCATATTGTTGAGGCATATTAAGAAAAAATTATAACAGTAAATCAACAACTTAGATGAAGTTGAAAAAATTATTGAAGAAAGCAACCAAACACTGATGCAAGATTAAATACAATATGAAAAGTCAATGTATATTGAAACTGACTAATTTTTATTATCATAAATCATTCTGCAAATAAAATTCCAAAAACAGTTTCATTAATAAATTAAGATATCTTATAAAGAAATTATACCAATCACTCAAAATTTGCCATCTTTTGGAAAACAGATGAAGAAAACTGCCTGTTTGAGACCAACATAACTATGATACCAAACATGAAAAAGACATTAAAAAAAATAAAATTATAGAGCTAATGAATATATGCTGTAAAAATGTTTTTTTTCTTTTTTTAATTTATTTATTATACTTTAAGTTCTGGGATACATGTGCAGATCATGCAGGTTTGTTACACAATAAATTCTGCAAAATGTTAAAAAGGATATGTCTGATTTAACAGTGGAAAAGATGAATGAATCTAATTTTGTCATATTAACAAAAGAAAGAAAAATTAGCAGATGATTCAATTAATAGATGGAGTAATAACATTTAGCAACATCTATTTATGATAAAACCACTCAGAAAAGCATGTATAAAATTGAGTCACTTCATCACAACATGAAAAATACAGTATATTTATTCATTAAATGTTATGAATAAGAAAAAGACGGAGTGTCTACTCCTTATACTACTGCATTGTGATTGGAGAGCACACTACGATTTCAATTCTTTTAAATTTGTTAAGGTGTGTTTTATGAATGAAGATGTGCTCTATTTCAACATATAATCTATGAACTCTTGGAAAGAATGTATATTATGTTGCTTGGAATGGATTGTTATATAAATGTCACTTTGTTCTTTTGTTAATGAATAAATGTAATTATTATATGTGAACTGAGTCTGTAGAATACATAGTTTTTAATTAGATTATGATTTTAATAGAATCTACCAAATGTTTTCTTTAATTGGTATCTTAAAGCATTTGCATTATGTCTTTTACCAAATTTGTGAAGTTTTTAATCATGATTTCTTTAAGTATTTTTTAAATCCTGTCATTTTGCTCTTCTCTTTTTAGGAAAACATTAGGACTAGAATGACATAAATATTACATCTATCATTATAGTCCCCAAAGACCCTGAAACTCAGTTCATTTTTTAAGTCTATTATTTTCTTTTGTCCAGATAGGCAATTATTACTTTCCTATCTTCTTGTTTACTGATTCTTTCCTCTACACCCTCTCTTGCTGTGTAGCCCATATATTAAGTTTATTTTGATTACTGCATTTTTTAGTTCTAAAATTCTGACATTACTCTTTATAATTTATGTTTCTGAGTGTTTTACACTTTATTTTACACTTGTTCATATTTGATTTATGAAGCATTTTTATAAAAATGGTTGCTTTAATATCCTTGTCAGATAATTCTCACATCTCTGTTATCTTTGCACTGGCATCTATTAAGTGTCTGTTTGATTTAGTTTTATGCTTTCCTGTTTCATGGCATCAGGAATGCCTTTATATTGAAACCTGGATATTTTGTGTCTTACATTATGAGACTGTGAATGTAATTTAAAACTTCTGTTTTACTGGCACCATCCACGCAGGGGAAGGGAGAATTGCCATTTCTTTCCTGGGAGTTGATATCCAGATTCTCCACTAGACCTAGGAATACAATTAACAAGGGATGTGAAGGACTTCTTCAAGCGAAACTACAAACCACTGCTCAACGAAATAATAGAGGACACAAACAGATGAAAAAATATTCCATGCTCATGGTTAGGAAGAATCAATATCATGAAAATGGTCATATTAACCAAAAGTAATTTATAGATTCAATGCTATCCCCATCAAGCTACCACTGACCCTCAAATCACTCTTTCTTGATCCTGTACCCATCATCCGTCAGACTGGAATTGTATCATTGGCTCTCCTGGATCTCAGCTTGCCAATTTACTTTGCAGATCTTAGCACATGTAACCTTTCATAATTCTGTGAGCCCTTTCCTTATAATAAACCTCTCCATAAAGATTGATAGATATGTAGGTAGGTAAGTAGACAGATTGATTGATAGATTGACTGATTGGTAAGATAGATAATATAAATCGCTCTCAAAATTCAACATTAAAAATGACAAAATTAAAAAACCATGAATGGACACCTCACAAAAGAAGATACTAATATAGCAAGGAAGCATATAAAAATATGTTCAACATTATTCTTGATTAAGGAAATGCAAATTAAAACACAAAGAGATGTCACTATAGACACATCAAAATGTCTAAAAATTTAAAATAATGACACTAAATGCTGGTTACAATGTTGAGAAACAAGATCAGCCATACATTGCAATTAGGAAGATCAAATGGTATAGACACTCTGAAAAGTAATTTGGCTGTTTAAAAGATTAAACCTGTAACTTAAAGAACCTAAACCCACAACTACCATATGACCAAGTAATCACTGGTGAGCATGTATACCAAAGAAATACAAACTTACATTTGCACAGAAACCTGTATAAATACACACAAAAAAATTGATGAATTCCCAGAGAATTCTGCTAAGTGAGAACAGCCAGTCTCAAAGATTGAGTACAATTTCATTTATATAAAATTATGAAAATAACCAGTTAGAGAAACAGAATTAATTAGTGGCTGACAAGGTTAGGAACATGGGGATTAAAGAATAAGGAAAAGGGAATGATTGTAAAATAGAAACATAAAAGATCACAGTGATGTTAGAAATAATCTGAATCATGACTACATCAATGTTAATATCCTGGTTGTGATACTGTACTATAGTTTTGCAGAATTTTACCATCAGGGGACGCAAGGCAAAAAGTACACAGAATTTTAATTCTTACAACTGGATGTGAACACACAATTATCTTTTAAAAAAATAATAGCTAAAAGAAGCAATTTTGACCTCTAACTCACCCAAAGAAAGGAAAGTCACTTCAAGGTGGATTATATACCTAAATGTGAAAAGTAAAGCCATAAAGCCTGTATTAGTCCATTCTTGCATTACTAAAAGAAATACCTGACACTGGATAACTTATAAGGTTTAATTGGCTTTTGGTACCACAGGTTGTACAAGAAGCATGGAAGCATCTGCTTCTGGGGAGGCCTCAGGAAGTTTTTATTCATGGCAGATGGCAAAGTGGGATCAGGCATCTTACATGGCAGGAGCAGGACCAAGAGAGAGAGAGGAAGGAAGGTAACACACTTTTAAACAACAAGATTTCAGAAGAATTCACTTTTCACGATGACAGCACCAAGGGGGAATGGTGTGAAACCATGAGAAACTGCTCCCACGATTCAGTAACCTCCCACAAGTCCCCACTTCTAGCATTTCAACATGAGATTTGGGTGGGGACACAGATCCAAACCATATAATTTCACCCCCAGCCCCTTCTAAATCTCATGTCCTTCTCATATTGCAAAACACCATTACGCTTTCCCAGCAGTTCCCCAGTCTTAACTCATGCCAGCATTAACTCAAACATTCACAGTCCAAAGTCTTTTTTTTTTTTTTTTTTTTTTTTTTTGAGACGGAGTTTCACTCTTGTTGCCCAGGCTGGAGTGCAATGGCGCGATCTCAGCTCACCGCAACCTCCGCCTCCTGGGTGGGGTTTCACTATGTTGACCAGGATGCAAAGTCTTATCAGAGACAAGGCTAGTCCCTTCTACCTAAGGGCCTGTAAAATACAAAACAAGTTAGCTAATTCCAAGATACAAGATGGGTATAGGAATCGGGTAAATACTCCCATGACAAAATGAAGAAATCATCTATAATAAAGATGCTACAGAATCCATGCAAGTTAAAAACCCAGTAGGAAAGTCATTAAATCTTATGGCCCTAAAATAATCTCCTCTGACTCTATATCTCACACTCAGGGCACACTAATACAATAGTTTGGCTCTGAAAACCTTGGGCCCCTTGGCACCTATGGCTTTGCAAGTTTCTTCCCCATAGCAGCTCTCATAGGTTGGCATTGAGGGCCTGCAGCTTTTCAGGCTGATGGTGAAAGCTGAAAGTGCATCTACTGTTCTGGGGTCTAGAGGACAGTGGCCTTCTTGTCACAGTTCCACTAGGGCTCCACTAGGCAGTGCCTAAGGGGGGACTCTGTACGGGGGGCTCCAGCTTCACTTTTCCCCTCCACATTGCCCTAGTAGAGGTTCCCTAGGAGGCCTCCACCCCTGAAGCAGACTTCTGCCTGGACAGACAGGCTTTTCTATACCTCATGTGAAATCTAGGCAGACACTCCCAAGTCTCAGTTCTTGTACTCTGTGCACCTGCAGACTTACCACCACGTAGAAGCTGCCAATATCTGAAGTGGTAGTCCAAGCTGGACCTTGGACCCTTTGAGCGGGACTGGAGCTAGAGCAGCTGGGATGCAGGCGGCAGTATCCAGAGGCTGTTCAGGGCACTGGGCATGGCACATGAAACTCTTCAGTTCTCCTAGGCCCCTGAGCCTGTGGTAGGAGAAGCTGGTGCAAAGGTATCTGAAATGCCTTGGAGGCTTTCTCCCCATTGTCTTGACTATCAGCACTTGGCTCCTTTTTACTTACTCAAATTTCTGCAGCCTGCTTTAATTCCTCCCTGGAAAATGGGCTTTCCTTTTCTGCCATATGGCCAAGCCACAAATTTTCCAAACTTTTATGCACTGCTTCCTCTTTAAATAAAATTTCCAATTTCAGGTCATTTTTTTTTTTCACATGCATTTGAGTATAGGATTTTAGAAGAAGCCAGTCCATATATTGAACTTTGCTGCTTAGAAATTTCTTCCGCCAGATACCCTAAATCATCACTCTCAAGCTCAAAGTTCCACAGACTCCCTGGGCAGGGGCATAATCCAAGCAAGCTCTCTGCCAAGGTATAACAAAAAATGACCTTTGTTCTAGTTCCCAGTAAGTACCTCATCTCCGTCTGAGACCTATTCAGCCTGGACTTCATTGTCAGTATCACTATCAGTGTTTTGGTCACAACCATTTGACACATCTATAGGACTTTATCTCATCTTCCTGTCTTCTGACCTCTTGAAACCCTTCCACCATCTGCCTGTTACTCAATTCCAAAGTTGCTTCCACATTTTCAGGTCTCTTTATAGTAATAACTCACTCTTAGTACCAATTTTCTGTATTAGCCCATTCTCAAATATTGCTAAAGAGAATACCTGAGACTGGTAATTTCTAAAGAAAAGAGGTCTAGTTGGCTCATGATTCCACAGGCTGTACAGGAAGCATGGTAGCATCTGCTTCTGAGGAAGCTTCAGGGAGCTTTTACTCATGGCATAAGGCAAAGCAGGAGCAGGTATCTTATATAGAAGGAGCAGGACCAAGGCAGGCGGGGTCAGTGCCACACACTTTCAAATAACCAAATATCATGAGAACTCACATTCACAATGACGACACCAAGGAGGGATGGTGTTAAGCTACCCATGATGCAGTAATCTCCCATCAGGCCTCAACTCCAGCTGATTACATTTCAGCGTGAGATTTGGGTGGAGACACAGATCCAAACTATATCAAAGCCTCTTGAAGATTAGTTATAAAAATATTTTTATGTTCTTAGGGAAGACAAAAATTATTTTTACAGAGCACAAAAAGCAATAATCACAAAGGAAAAGAATGAAACATTGGCCTTCATTAAAAACAAAGATCTTTGTTGATCAAAAAAATGAGATAATAAAAATGAAGGAGACATGGCTGGAGAAAATGTCTATGGAATATCTACCTGGCTCAGAATTTTTGTCAATAACAGCACTGACCTATAGAAATGTGAGTCACATCTCCATACTGACCTGCCCACAATTCAATTGCTTACCCATCACATGTCATTAGTGTCTACCATACTGAACAGCAGAACATAAAAATGACTACTACAAATCACTCAGTCTGACTTTTTTTAATGTACACTGTAAAAGGTATATAAAAATTAACAACATAAAAGTTAAACCACAATAAAGTATAATGGCACATTCACACAAATGGTAGTGATAAAAACTATGAAAAATAACAACTTTCAGTAAAGCTGTAAGGCAACTGGAAGTCTCATGTTGGATTACTGTATGGCAGAATCCCATAAAGCTGAATGTACAAACTACCTATCACGAAACATTTCTACTCCTCAAGAAATGTCGAATGTGAGCTGCAAAAAAGAAAATCAGTATGAAAAGATACCAATATTTGTAATTTTCATAAACTAGAAACAACTATATTCCCACCAACTGTGGAATGGTTAAATGAGCCATGATATATTCACCTAAATACTACACAGCAATGAAAAATAAATAAATTGCTACTAAGCACAATAGCTACTAAGCACAATGTTGACTGAAAGAAACCAGTAAAAGGGCACTTATTTTTGGTTTCTTTTTATATAAATCTCCAAAGTAGGCAAAGCAAATACATTTTTCTCTAAATCAGAAAAATTTTATGAAGTAGGCAAACAAATTTATTTTGCTCCATTTAAATGGGGTGATGACTTGGAAAGGTCATGAAGGAGCTTTCTTGATAGCAACAGTTTTCTATTTCTTGAACTACTTGATTACATAGGTTTATTTACTTGGTAAAACATCATAAAATTATGCACGTATGATTTGTGGACAACTTTGTATTTATGCTTTCAATAAAATTAGCTTAATAAACTTAGAGTTTTCTTTCATATGAGCTTAATCAGTTTCTACAATGGCTTCTCTTCTGATTTCCAGTCGGACAATTTTTCAAGTCATTCATTCCGATGCTGCTGGGACTTACTGCACTGACCTGCAATCAAGACTGTCAGTGTTCAATTAAAACCAACAAAGAGCATAATGGCTAAGCAAAAGCAAAATTGTCAAGACCTTATTATTGCAATAAAACATGCTAACAATTATGCACTGAATTTCCCAGACTGCATTATTGAAATGTTTGCTAATTTTCAAGACAATTTACCAGAAACTGCTGAAGAGGAACTTAATGAAACTGTGGCTGAAGTTAAATTTAAAATAATCCAATGCACTTCTCAAAGGAAGAGTATTCCCCAGCTGGCAAACAGCTTTGACAGTACCTGATACTAAGAAAGCTCTCAAAACTTAACTTTGATTTACTAACACTGACTTGCTGGAAAAGCATCTCACATACATCACTAACTTTAACGAAACATAAAACGTTAGATTGTGGGCAGAGAAAAGAGCAGACAAACATTTTGTCAGAGAATTGAAAACAAATATTCTTAAGGAAAAAACAGTGGTCAGTTTTCAAACTCATACTGTAAATTATAATCACTGTATTATACACTTATATTCCAGTGTAACCATAATGCTATCACACTTCAATTATGATATATTGCTGTTTCAAAGGTAAACTGGTTAACATCGAGCAATTACAATCATGCTTTCCTTTGTCTATCCACATATCATTTATTGATGCTTCCTGAGATACAAATGAATGCTACATTCTAGGATGTATATCACTATATACATGTGTACAAATGTTCACAGGTATTAGATTGGTGCAAAGTAATTGCTGTTTTTGCCATTAAAAGTAATGACAAAAAAGTAATTTTGAACCTATTGTCTGACAATTTATGTAAACAACAAACACATTAAAATTATTTTTAAACACTGGTCATTACTTACATTCACAATAAAATAGAAATATATTCACTGTCAACATCAAATTTACCTATATAGAAGTGCTTCTTGTCATAAACACAGTTAATATGATAACAGTTTGGACAACCTACTTACCTGACCTTATAGTTTGTGATAAACTAGTGCTAAACGCACTAGTTACAGGATTTTCTACATAAGTAATGATATCACTGTAAATAGTTTCTTTCCAATTTGTATCCTTTTCCCTTCTTTTGTTTTTATCTTCTTGTATTAGCTAAATTTCCAGTACAATATTGAATAAAAGTGGTGACAATGAATAACTTTGTAACCTATGTTAGAAATAAAGTATTTAGACTTTTAACAATTAAGTCTGATGTTAAATACAGTTTTTCTAACAGCCTTTTTTACAGATTGATGGTATCTCCTATTTCTAGTTTCTGGAGAGTTTTTATTGTTAATGGATGTTAACTTTTTTCATATGCTTTTTCTGTATATTAAGATGATCATGTATTTGATTATTTTTAGTTTGTTGATTTGTTGAAGTATATTAATTTGTAAATGTTGAACCAAGCCTTATATTCCAGCCATGCAATCCACAGGGTCATAATTATTGTCGTTTTTACATACTATCAAGATTAATTTCATTATGCTGTGTAAAGGCTATTTGTGTCTGCTACATAAGGACTATTGCCTTGCAATTTTCTTGCAATGTTTTTGCCTAGTATTAGTTTATGGAATCTGTAAAAAATACTGTAACTAGTGTGTTTAGCACTGGTTTATCATACAATATAAGGTTGGGCAAGTAGGTTGGCCAAACTGTTATCATACTTACCATGTAAATTACCTCACTGACTTTACTTTCCTTCACTGTAAAGTTTGTGTAGAATGGAAACTACTATTTCCTTAAATGTGTCATAAAATTCACCAATGAGCCTATTTAGGCTAGAAGTGGTTTTTTGTTTCTTTCTTTTGTGAGAAGGTACCTTTAAATGCAATCCATTTAGTAGACAGGACTTACTATCTATATCTCTCAAGTTTGGTAAATGTGTCTTTCAAGGAATTTGTCCAGTTCATCCAAATTATCGAATTTACTGGCATAAAATATTTTATAATCTGATCTTATCATCTTATAATGTGTGAAGGATGTATTATGATTTCCCGGGTATCATTGATGATATTAGTAATTTGTGTCTTCTTTTTCCTGGATCAGTCAAACTAAAGGTTTATAATTTTATTTTTTATTATTTTTTAATTTTTGTGGGTACATAGATGTATATATTTATGGGGTACATGAAATATTTTGGTATATACATGCAATGCATAATAATCACATCAGAGAAAACTGGGTATTTATCCCCTCAAGTATTCATCATTAGTGTTAAAAAACAATTCAATTATACTCTTAGTTATTTGAAAATATACATTAATATTGACTACAGTCATCCTGTTGTGCTAACAATTACTAGGTCTTATTCATTCTTCCTATTTTTTTGTGTCCACTAACCATCCCCATCTCTCCCCCTGCCCTCTGCTCCCACTACAGTTCCCACCCTCTGGTAACCATCCTTCTATTCTCAGTCTCCATGAGGTCAAATGTTTTGATGTTTAGCTCCCACAAATAAGTGAGAACAAATGATGTTTGCATGTCTGTGCCTGGCTTATTTCACTTAAAATAATGACCTCCAGTTCCATCCATGTTGTTGCAAATGACAAAATCTCACTCTTTTGTATGGCTGAATAGTACTCCATTGTGGATATTTACCATATTTCCTTTATCCATTCATCTGTTGATGGACACTTAGATTGCTTCAAAATCAACTGGGAAGAGTGTTGCAACTATAATTTTATTTTGTATCTTTTTGGACAATTTGTTCTTGGTGTCAGTTCTTTTTTCTATTTCTTTTCCCAGTCTCAATTTCTTTGATATCTGCTCTTATACTTTTATTCTTTCTGTTTACTTTGGGTGTAATTTGTTCTTCCCTTTCTAGATTCTTGAAGAAACTTAGATAATTGTTTTGAAATTATGTTTTCTGCTAATATAAGCATTACTGCAATAAATTTCCTTCTAAGCACTATTGTAGCTGCATCTCAGAAGTTTTAATATGTTATGTTTTAATTTTTTTCATTCAAATTAGTTTCTAATTTCCTTTGTGGTTTATTTTTATATCCACTAGTGTGTGCTATTGTTTAATTTGTAAATATTTGGAGATTTACTAGTAACTTTCTAAAATTAATTTTTAGCTTCTTTTTCTCAGTGAAAATAGTTCTTATGTGTGTGTATATATATATATATATAGAGAGAGAGAGAGAGAGAGTATATACTATACATATGACATGTATAAATCTTATACTATACATAATACCATATATTATACTGTATCTCATTACATTATATTCTCTATTATATATATATTCTATACTATAGATGTTTTGTATCTATTATATATATAATTTTTAAATATGTTGAGATGCATAGCTCAGAATATAGTCTATCTTGATAAGCACTCCATTTACACTTAAAAAAAAGTGTATTTTACAGTTGTTTGAAATGTTCTGAACACGATTGATAGGTTCTCTGTATTCTTATTTTGTTTACTTGATTACAGAGAGATGAGTGTTGAAATCTCCAGCTGTAACAGTAGATTTGTCCATTTGCCTGGTTTTCTTTCAGTTCCATCAATTTTTTAAAATGTATTTTGAAGTGTTACTGTTAGGTGCATACATGTTTAGGATTGTTATTTTTCTTAAGTCATTATCTCTGTTATAATAACATATCTGTCTTTATATCTGGTGATATTCTTTTACTATAAATTTTACTTTAACTTAATATTTAATATGTGTCTTTAGTAGACACCACACAGTTCAGTGTTACTTTTGTATGCAATCTGAATTCGACATTGTCTTTTTATTGGACGTTTTAAATCAGGTACATTTAATCCCATATAATTACTGATAAAGTTGGATATAAACCTACTATCTTGCTGTATTCTTCTAATTATCTCATTTTTCCTTCCTTCTTTCCTTCTTTTCTTTTCTTCTTTCCTCCCTCCCTCCTTTCCTCTCTCCCTCTTTCCCTTCCTCCTTTGGCTTCCTTCTTTCCTTCCTCCCTCCTTCCCTCACTCCTGCTTGCTTAATTGCTTGCTCACTAGCTTTTTTCTTTTTTTTTTTTTTTTTGGCAGAGTCTTTCTCTGTCATTCAGGCTGGAGTGCAGTGGCAGGATCTTGGCTCACTGCAACCTCCGCCTCCCAGGTTCAAGAGATTCTCTTGCCTCAGCATCCTGAGTAGCTGGGATTACAGATGTGTGTCACCATACCTGGCTAAGTTTTTTAATTTTAGTAGAGATGGAGTTTCACCATGTTGCCCAGACTGGTCTCAAACTCCAGACCTCAGATGACCCACCTGCCTCAGGCCCCAAATGCTGGGATTACAGGCGTAAGCCACTGCACCTGTCCTGTGTTCCTTTTTCTTCCTTTTTTTTTTTTTTTCTTACCTTGTTTTGCACTGTTTTTAATAGGTTTACTTAATATCCATTGTGGGCTTACTTAGATATATATTTTTAAATTGTTTTTGTGGTCCATCTAAGGTTTACAATATATATGTTGAATTTAAAATAGTCTACTTTTCAACAGACTTATAGTATAAAACTTTATAATGTTATACTTTCAATTTTCTCCTGCTCATTTTTGTGCTATTACTATTATACATGATAATATATAATATGTTAAAAATACCACAATACATTGTTATTTTTTGTTTTAGAAAGTCAAAAATTCTTTAAAGCTATTAACTATGGAAAAAAATTTACTTTCACATTTACCTAGTTTTTACTATTTCTGGTCTCTTCATTTCTTTGTACATATTTATAGTTCCATCTAATAACATTCTTTCTACCTAAAATGGGCATGTCTTTTCTTGTGTTCTCCCTGGCCAATATTTTTTGCCTTTATTCTCTTCAGTTTAACAGTGTTGAGCACATGACAGATAAAAATTTTAAGAGAGACATTTTAAAATATAACACTTTTTTAAAAAATCCATAAAACTGGTAAGTTTTTCCAATTCAGACCTGAGTCAAGTCTGGCACTCAATATTATAAATAAATTTTAAGCAGTATTATTAAAACTGCAACAAATGACATGCCAAAAAACAAGCCTAGTTTATAACAGTATAGAAAACGATGAGAAAATACAAATCTTTGACTATATATTTTCTCTTGACATGATTAGGAATGTTTAGTGACTTAATTAGGATCAGCCCTATTATACAACATGGAAAAACAGCTCAGTCTTCATTAAAATATATCAAGACAATTAAACCAGGAATAATATTGCAATTTTGATATTAAACCACAGCTGTCAGCATTGTATCACCTTGAACTGGCTGTGTGTACACGCCTCTAAGGGAGCATTTTCGTCCATGTTCCTCTGTAGCTATTCTTCATATCAAAGTGAGATCAAATGGAAAGTGTGGATGCATACCACAGAGTGGTTTGCGAAGTCCATTTGGCCCACATTCTAACAACCCAAGCACTTCAGAGAAAATTCCAAGTCAGCCTATGATCACCACCTGCCAGGAATCCAGCCCAGCTGTGACAGAGCTGCAGAGTCTGGCCATGAGCCACCAAAATACAGAAAAAAAGGATAAAAAGGATTTTCAGACTTGTTTTATTGTCCTTCAAGAGACTATATATGGAAAGAGTATAAAGAAAATTTGAAGATTAGGTAAAAAGGAGAGATCAGTAATACACATAACTAATTTTGATAACTTTCTATTTAAGAATGTATGAATCCCAACACTTTGGGAGGCGGAGGCAGGCAGATCACCTGCGGTCAGGAGTTTGAGACCAGCGTAGTCAACACGGTAAAACCCCATTTCACTAAAAATACAAAAAATTAGCCTGGCATGGTAGCGGATGCCTGAAATTCCAGCTACTAGGGAGCCTGAGGCAGGAAAATCGCTTAAACCTGGGAGACAGAAGTTGCAGTGAGCCGAGATCATGCCACTGCACTTCAACCTGGGTGACAGAGTGGGATTTTGTCTCAAAAACAGAAAAACGAAGAAAAAGAATGGTATGAAACTACATATGCAGCTCATGACTACTTGGGGTAACTTCTGAAGCTATGTTTCCAGAAAATACATACCTCATTTGATTATGCTGGCAAATAAAATGAATAATGTACATGTTAATTTGGTCAAAATCTTCAGAAAAGCTCACAATGGATATAACAAGGAAAAGTTACTGGTGCATTTTCTTTCCTGCCACAAGGTTCTCAGCATTGCATCAAAAGATATAAAAGCCATTCCCAAAAAAGACCCTGCAAAACCCTAGGTAAGATGGTACCTAGGGTTTAGAATTAAATACTCTAAGTAATTCAGATCATATCCTCTTTCCTATGGACTGCACCTGTATTTCATGGCACATTTTTCTTCTTTTCAGTGTGCTATAAATTTCCCATTTAAGATCACAGATTTCTTAAGGACTGAAATAATGTTTAGTCCATGTCGATATCTTCACACTTCCTACCTACCTACCAAGCACAATGCTTGATCTTTTGCAATACGCTCTCCAAATTATTTATTGGATTGCATTGTTCAATTCTGCTGTACTACAGGCCATCTACAATACCATTAGCAACATTTACAAACTAGTGGGGTCAAAATCACCTATGAGGTTTACAGAAAAATGCTAACTATTGGTTGGCTAAACAAATTAACTAAGTCCACTGTATATAAGACATAGTCTTTGATTTCTAATTTTAGATTTATACATCATATTGTTATAATTAGTAGATAGTTTCTTAAATATATCCTGATATGTCCTTCCTATGAAGCCTGACAAAGGGTGAGATTTAAGTAAATAGCACTCAAAAAATATTCACATCACTTCAACTCTCAGAATAATTTTCTCAGTTTCTCTTCTGTATTCAATGACCTCATAATCCAAGAGCTGAAGCTGGAATTTTGCTTACTATCTTTTTATAACAGTCCTAGTTTGTATGAAATAATGCATAATTTAAATGTATGAAGGTATACTCCTTGAAAGATTTTGAATTTGAATACACAAATACTGAAGCATCCTTAAACAATTTGCTTTTACTATACCAACACTTGCAAATTGAAGTAGAAAAATTTTAAGTGGCTAGCTATATATACAATTTAATTATGCTTAAATATACTTTTAAATGTGGAAAGATATTCTCTGTCTCATAAAGTCTTTCTCTAATATGAAAGGCTGCTTTTTAAAATTTTTTTCTCTAAAACTCTCTTTAGAAGTCAACATAACTTCAGTTCAGTATCTAGCTTTACAGTAGTCAATCAGCAGGGTAGGGTAATTTGGAACACTATAAACACACACCAGAGAAAATTTAAGTTAGATATCATTTCACACATCTGTAGTTCTAGCTGTTCAGGTGGCTGATGTGGAAGGATTGCTGAACTCCAGAATATCAAGGCCAGCCTGAGCAACATAGACATGCCTACCTGAAAAAATGTAAAGACATTTTTATGTATATGTATATATTATGTAATTGTGATTTCTTTTTAAAGTTATTTAATTAAATATATTTTTATTAATTGACACATAATTCTACATATTTATGGGGTAGATTGTGATATTTTGATGTATACATATACTGTGTAATTATCAATTAAAAGTAATTAGCATATTAATCATCTCTAATCTTTGTCATTTCTTTCTGTTAGTAACATTCAAAATCTACTGGGTGCTCTAGCATTAGGTGTGTGTGTGTGTGTGTGTGTGTGTGTGTGTGTGTGTGTGTGTTTACAATTGTTATTCCCCATCATGAATTAACACCTTTGTCATTACATAGAGACCTTTTTTGTCGCACTTTAGGTTTTTGAACTGAAGTTTATTTTATCATCTAAGTAGAGATAGTTTTGTTCACTTACAATTTCCACTTGCATGGAATCCACTTTTCCATTTCACTTTCAGTCTGTGTGTGTCTTTACAGGTAAAGTGATTTTCTTTTAGAGAGCATATACTTGGGTCTTTTTTTCCATTCAGTACAATACTGTTTTGGTTACTGTAGCCTTGAAGTATAGTTTGAATTGTACAGCTGCTAGTGTGATGCCTCCAAATTTTTTCTTTTTATTTAGGATTGCTTTGGATATTCACACTCTTTTTTGGTTACACATGTGTTTTAGAATAGGTTTTCCTAATTCTGTAAAAACTGGCATTGGTAGTTTGATGAGAAGAGCATTCAATATGTACACTGCTTTTGACAGTATGCATTTTAACAATATTGATTCTTCCTATCCATGAGACTAGAATGTTTATCTATTTGCTTGTGTCATCTCTCATTTCTTTTGGGAGTATTTCATAATTTTTATTGTAGAGATATTTCACTTCCCTGGTTAGTTCTGTTTCCAGGTATTTTACTGTTTTTGTGGCTCTTGAGAATGAGACTGCATTCTGGATTTGGCTCTCAGCTTGAACATTAATAGTGAATAGAAGTGCTACTGATTTTTGTACATTGATTTTGTAGCCTGAAAATTTACTAAAGTGGCTTACCAATTCTAGGAGCCTTTAGGCACAGACTATAGATTTTTCTTGGTATAGAATTATATCAACAGTGAAGAGAGATAGCTTGACTTCCTTTCTTCCTGTTTGGATGCCTTTTATTTTTTCTCTTGCCTGAATACTGTAGCTAGGACTTCCAGTGTTATGTCCAACAGGAGTAGGCATCCTTGTCTTGTTCTAATTTTCTTGTATGTGAGTTGATTTTCTTCTCCTGTTTTTATAACTCTCTTTGTCTTTGACTTTTGACATTTTCACTATAATAGGTCTTAAAGAGGACTTTTTTTGGCTTGTAAATATTTGATGACTTTTGAGTCAAGATCCCATCCCTTTGACTACCACCACGATTGTAAGTTTCCTGAGGCCTCCCAGCCATTCTTTTGTACAGCCTGTGGAACTGTGAGTCAATTAAATCTATTTTCTTCATAAATCACCCAGTCTTACTTAGTTTTCTAGAGCAGTATGAGAATGAACTAATGCAATACTTTTCACCGGAATAGGACTGCAGAACTTTGCTCTACATTCTGCTTCAGGAAACTATTCAATGCCTTAAGGTACCTCAATTCCTCTAACAAGAGTAGAGCTTGGAATGAAGTAGCCATCTCTCTAGTACCTCCATGCAGTATGGCATACAGAGAGCTCAGTTACTAGTCACCAACTGGTCTTCTGAGCAGCAGGTGAGTTCACAGCACTTGGAGCAGCATGGAGAGAGGCAACACCTCCATGACAAGGGAAGCAGGCCAATCACTCTACTCCACAGAAATGCACAGATGTTGGATCTGTAAACAGGCAGTACAACCCCTGAGGAACTCAAAAATACTGAGAGATAAGTTTTAAAATTTGGCAAGGGCAACACTTCCTTCAGAAGCAAACGGTATTCACAATGCAGTTAGATTGGCTACACTATCACTGTCACTACATTGTGTGATCTACTGCTTCATATTTCACAGGACATCTTTATATGTATTCTTTTATTAAAATAATTTAGAAAAATGAACATTCACACCTTTTTCCAGTTTTACCAATGAGTTCCAAGTGAAGTACACTAATTCAGTAAAGATTCAGTAAAAAGTGTGACATGAACATAATGAAATTGACTAACTTTTTTAGTTAAGCTAAGAATTATGTGGCTTCAGAGCATGTCCCCAGAATCAGAACCAGATTGGAACTAGATTCTCCTGCTTCACATGTCCCACTCAATGACACAACTGCCCACCCTGTATCCCTGCTACTAACCAAAATCCAGATATTTTCATGCCTTTGGAGGAAGGACAACATTCATAGAGATTCAGCTTCAGTGAGTATGGTATGAGAGACTAATGGAGAACAGCTGCATTCCAAACTTATTTCTTTATGGTGAGCTAATAAAAGATAGATTGTTCACAGGGTGAAATGAAGTGTGAAAATACATCTGAATCTTTGAAACACTGCCACAGATGACAGCAAAATAACTATTCCAATTGGATTTGAGGACATATTGCAATCTATGCCACTGTGGTCCACTCTACATGAAAACAAAACACAAGTACAAAAACTAAATAACATTTATTTAACATTTATTAACCTCTTATTGTGTACCAAGCTCTGTGCTAAACCTTGAGAATTGAAAACAAATAGAACACTATCTCTCTCTTCAGGAGCTCAGATTTTGTTGTCTGTTGGAGACAGATAATTAAATAAACAATTATAATAGTCTGGGAAGTGCTATAATAAAATCATATGCAAGGAGTCACAGAAAAACAGAGGAGTAAGACCCCAGTTCTGCTCATTTTTCAGAAAACAAAAGAAGAGATTCCTCCAAAAAGGCTTCCAAATAAAAGTTTAAAAAATAATAATTATCAAAGCCAATAACAAGTGACTGTTTACTATGGTCTAGGAACATTGCAAAGCACTTGACATGGATCATTTCATTGAATCCTTACAACTCTCCCTTTGTTTGGGGTCTTATTCTTACACCCATTTCACAATGTAAATAGTGTCGCTATTAAAAGTCACCATAGATGCTTGAAAGTTGTTAGTATTCCCATGATACAATGGCTGTTTTTCTTTTTTTTTTTTAATTATCACATTTTATCTTAAATAAGCATTCATTTTTTGATATAATATCACCATTATAGTTTATTCTTCTAAAAGACAATGACTAGTTCCAAACTCATGTAATTTACATAGTAGGATCTCAATACATTTTGTTTGAAATTTAATGAAGTCATGTGAGAATGATCCAGTGCTGTTAAGAGGCTGTTATATAATTTTAGGTTTGAGATGTTGAAAGAAGGAAGAATAGAAACTGAAATAACAAAACATGAGTATAATATCATATAATATCATTAAGGTTGACTACAACATGGTCAGCAGGCACTGAAGAGAAGCAGTAACAATAAAAAGAGCTTGTCCAATAAAACCCTGTCTGGTTTTCTCAGTGCTCACATTGTGCTGTGTGGCATCACACTTCCACTCATGCTCAGGGTATGTCCTTACATCCATATTGTGCTTCACATATTAAAATGTATTTTTTCATATCTCATTTATGCAAATAGAGCCCATCTCAGGACCTGTGATTATCTACCTGGAATACAGAAACTATATTTGGACTGCCTTTTCCCTACATTTTTAGCTTCAGCCTTGTGTTTACCCATGGTGTCCTTAGATGCATATAATAATAAGCATCACTGAGTTTCAGAATCTGGAACCTCCTATTACTAGTGATACCTGTTCCTAAAAGGGATCACTGATGATCTTGAACATCTTTTCCAGCTGCCACCACCCTTGAACTAAGCAAGGAAGTGGAACGTAAGATGATGCAATTGATAGCATGACTCTGTTCTATGTTTTGTTCTTTCCAGAAGTAGAAGAATGCAATGGCATAAAAGTCAAGAGATGGTTGTCATATGTCTTACTCTTAAGATTAGTTATAGGCACAAAAGGAAAGCTAATATATATATATTGCATAAATGGCCACTCTCGCTTTTAATGGTGTTCAGGTTTTAACTAGGAGGCCAAAGCTTTTAAAACCTATAGACTTTTTATTTCCTACAAACTCTGTGTGTCAGTGTTAGGAGATAGAAGTTTTAATTAGCTAGATTGTGGTAATCATTCTACAGTGTACAGGTACATCAAAACATCATATTGTATATCTTAAATGCATAGAATTTGTAGTTGTCATTATACCTGAATAAAACTTGAAAAAAAATAGCAATAGCAACTATTTTCAGTTACTACCTATTTCATTTCATGAATCTTGTGGAGATTATCTAATTTAATCTTCACAACAATTTAATGCTTGTTATTTAATTTATATTTTGTAGATTAAAAACTAATGCTTAAACAAATTAGTGAGTAGACAAAAGTCATATAGTAAGCAAATGGTGAAGCTAGAATTCGCGTTTTGTCATCACATGGAGTCAAGTCTTGCAAGAGTGCTCTCACTGGTCATCCCTGCCCTTTGTAACTCAGACCTCTTACCATAAATGATACAAAGTAATAAATAACAATATAAAATAGATTCAATATAAAAGAAGAGCAGGCATTTCCTGCATAATTGTATAGTGTTTGTCATCTACAGATCACTTTGATACAAAAGATATTTCCTTGTTTTTGTTTATTCATTCATTCAGTAACAACAAAAATTCATTGAGCATCTACTTTATTCAAGCATTTTCATAGGTGTTATGAATCAAGGAAGAAACAAAGCAGACCAAAATTCTGCTGTCATGGAGCTTAAACGAGGAGAACAGAAAATAAAGTAAATATGACATAGTATATTAGAGAGTGGTAAGAGCTAAAAGAAAAAAAAGAAAGGAACAGGAAAGGAACATAGAAAGTGAGGGAAAAGAAACCTGTATTTTACAGAAGGTGACCAAGAAAGGCCTTGGGCGTAGTGATTTTTTTGTGATGCTCTGAGGAGGCGAGGGAATATGCCATGAATATATCTAAGGGAAGAGTATTCCACCAGAGGAGCCAATGCAAGGGCCCTACGGTAGAAGCATGCCTCATATTTTCAAGGAACGGAAAGGATGTGAGTGAAATAGAATGGTTGAGAAAGAGAAGTAAGAGATACAATCAGATAGGTAACGAGGAGCCAGGCCCTGAAAAGCCTGCTGGGTTATGGCAACAACTACAGATTTTAATCAAAGTGCATATAGAAAGCCCTTAACTAGTTGTGAGCAAAGGAGTGGCATGATTGCAATTTCATTTTGAAAGAATTACTCTAGCTTGAGAATAAGCTGAAGAGAGGCAGAACACAGAAGAAGAAAAACAAGTTAGGAGGCAGCTGAAATATTTTAGGCAAAAGATTACGGTGGGTTTGACCATGTAGTATCTTTGCAAGTAGAAAAAGTGGTTATATTTTAAAAAGCTAAGCCAATAAAATTTGGTCATTTGTTCAAAGAGGATATGAGAAAAAGAGGAGTAGAGGAAAACTCTAGTATATTGATTTTGAGTAACTGGAAGGATGGAGTGACCACCTACTGAAATGGAGTGAACTGCAGGAAAAGATGTTTGGAGTGATATTAGATTATTGTTTTGAACATAAGTTTGAGATTCACAATAAACATCTAAGTGGGGATTTGTAGGCAGGTGTGTATATAGATCTGGAGTACAAGAGAGATAGATGTAAACTTAGAAATCTTTAGTATATTTATGGTATATTAAATTCAAGAGTCAGACGAGATCATCAAAGACAACCTGTAAACAGAAAAACATGAGATCTAAGAACTCAGACCAGGTACTCTACTGTTCAGAATACATGAGATCGTGACAAACCTAAACAAGCAAAGGTGACCAAAGTGACCAACTAGAGAGACAGAGGAAGAGAATAAAAGGATTGGTATTCCAAAACCAACAGGAAGACAATGACTGAAAAAAGAGAACATAGTCAAGTATGTCAAGTACAATGAAGTCTGAAAACTATTGGATTTGGCAATGTGAAACATTTGTTAAGAGTGGTAAAAACAGCCTCTGTTGAAGTAGAGAAAAAAGCCTGTCTGGACTTGATTCAAGAGAGAATGAGAGCAGAGACATGAATAAAGCATAGATAAATTTTTCACACAAAACAGAGAGAGACAAAGAGTCAGTAGCCATAGAATTAGGTTGGAAAGAGAGAGGAACTTTTTTGTTCTCTTAAAGACGGAGAAATAAAAATATGCTTTGTTGATGTGAATAATCCAATAGAAAGAGGATAACTGATAATTCAGGAAAGATAAAGGAGAATTCCTAAAATAGGAAACTGCAATGAGTTTCAGCACACTAGTAGAAAAGTTGTCTTTGTCAGGAAAATAGAAATAGAACTCAATAATAGGACAGAAACTTAGAGGTAGATGTAGTCATTTTAATAATTACATTTTACTACCCCAAACTAGTAAATTAAAGATGTAAATGTAAGAATGACAGGAGATAAAATCCTATAATAAAGAAGCTGAGTTTGCCAAACGTATTTGAGCACATTACACTTTTTTTGGTAGTACATTTTTCAGCCTCCCAGAATATGCTTGTGCTGTATTTCTAATAATGTACTATTCAGTAATTACAGCCATAAAATTATGATGAGTCATTTCTATTTCTCTCAACATGTCAGTGAAGACAATCCGAAGATCCAGTCACTACAAACATACGCACGTGTATGTGTATGTGTGTGTGTGTATCTGTGTATGTATCATGATTACCGGCTATGACAATTAGGGAGAACTTGTCAATTTCAGAAACCAGAGCTTGGGTACACTGCCTGTGTGGAAACAGGATAAGAGAGTTTGGGCTGGGTCAGAGTAAACTGGTGGTTAAAAGCAAGGTTCTTACATGAATGCAAGATCCTAGAAGACCTATATTCTTAATAAAAGTGTAAGCTGGGCATGGTGGCACGTGCCTGTAGTCCCAGCTACTCAGGAGGCTGAGGCAGGAGAATTGCTTGAACCCAGGAGGCGGAGGTTGCGGTGAGCCAAGATCGCGCCATTGCACTCCAGCCTGGGTAACAAGAGCAAAACTCCGTCTCAAAAAATAAATAAATAAATAAATAAATAAATAAAAGTGTAAGCTAGTAATAATCTGTCGGTTAACAAAGAAGATAATAAAAAGCATACCACCCTCAGCTTTAGTTTAGGCTGAAGTAAACAATAGACTTCCTGGATAAGCCCATGCTTGCTCCAACCATGGATAAGTTTGGCATTTTAATTTGTATTACCTTACATAACTCATATCACTGTGGCACTTAGGAGAACCCACACAAAATCTGGCTTATTATCACGCTCCTTAGTAGAAGATGTGAAGATGATGATTTATCTGCAAATGATTTATTAAGGAAATTCTAACAACTAAGGAAAGTAGGACAAGAAACAGTAAAAGCTGTCTACCCTTTAATGTCAGGCAAAGACCCAGCTTCAGCTGCTCCTGTATTTGTATCCTCTGGAGTGCAAATTGTACTTCTGAGTTCATCCTAGCTTAAGGCAAGTAAGTGAATTGAGCTTTTCTAATGTCACACCAGTGAGTCATAGGCTACAATCCACTCAGGTGAGAACATAAATTTTCAGACACTTTGACTGTCTGAGCCTGCAAAACAAAATTTCAAAAATGGTCCAAAGAGCATCATCTCAAGGAGAACACAGGTGTGTACCATAGAAGCAAAGCACACAGAAGATGGGAAATGAATACACACAATCTGTACAAGGGACCTGGAGATATCTAGGTGGAACACCAACATATTCTAGTATCCAAACCCTTCTGGAGAGACTCTCCTCAAATCAGTTTGCACAAAAATGTCTTAAAAGCAAAATATTGAAGATGTGGTCAAGTACAAGTTACAAATACACGAGCAAACAACTATTAGTGAAAGTCAGCAGACACATCCTAAGAATTTATTAAAGTAGACCTATGAATTAATGTATTTCCAACAATTAATGTCATAAAAAAGCATTTATTAGATGAAAAGAAAAATGACAATAATATGTCTAGAAATGAAAACTATAAGAATTACAGCTAGGTAAAACTCAACGAGTTAAAGAAGGATTGGCCACATATAAAGAAAAACAGTAGATCAGAAATAGATATGAGGAAATTATCAAAAATGAAACACAGAGCGAGAAAGAGATAGGAAAGAGAATCAGGAGCTTCCTGGACAGAGTGACAGAATCAACATATATATTTAGACATTCTCGAAGGAGATGGTAGAGAATGGGAAAGAGATATTATTTTAATAGGTGAGAATTATTCAGAACTGATAAAAGACTTAAATCTTCAGATTCAGCCTAAATCCCAAGTTATATTTGAAAAATAAACAACTAGACATCTTATAAGGAAATAATAGCATAATGACAAAGACAAGAAAATCATAAATAGAGGAACTGCAAGTCAACTGAGAATAAACTTCTCAAAAATAAAACAGAAGCTAGAAGATAACATAATTAAATGGTGGAATAAATTTGGTTTTGCAATTAGTATATATTTTGCTGCCACAAACGTGTACAAGCACAAACATTTGTGCACACACACACGCTCGTTCACATACTCTGACCTAAAACTCTGCATGATAAATTCTATATTTTGAGAAAACTTCAGGAAATAAAAACTAAATATAGAAAATAAAAATTAAAAAAATAGAGATTCATGATACTATCTCATAATATATATTTGGTTTTAGAACAAACATGACCAAAGAAGGATCATCTTTTTTTATCATTTGAAATATAAGCTACACAAAATAATATTTATATTTTCTAAAGTAGAAGCCTACTAGAAGTGAAACATGAAGTTCAAAAAACTGCATGATTGCACACTTAACTGATTTTTACAAATAAAGAACACATAGGTTAATTATAACTCGAAATCATAAAAGTCTTTCCTTTTCAAAGTTAAAACTTCAAACTCCTATGAAAAGTTTTATGTTTATTACAGACAGAAATGTGAAGTACTGAAGTTATTGTGCAAGAGGTGAATTTTTAAATTGTCAAGTCATAATTAGCCCCAATTAAATATGCGATTGTTACACAAAGAAAAAACGTATTTTGTAGTTTTTTGTGAGAAATGGAGAGAGTATATTTCAGGTTGATATATATAAAATGTATACAAGCATATGCATACAAAATAACATATAATATACAAATTATGCAAGTATACATTATATATAAATATCAAATTAAATGTTATAAATATATTTCTTTAAATTAAGACAAGTTTTTGGGAATTAAAAATTAGCAGTAATTACTAGGTGTGAGTGGCTATTAACCCCTTTTTCTTCATCCAATAGCATTTCAATTTCCTTTGTTATCCCAAATAATAGTAAAACTATATAGCAAGTCAATAGCTGGATAATAATTTTTCAATCTGACAGAGAACACAATAAACTGTTTTTGTTGTTGTTTGTATGTTTTGAGACAGATTCTTGCTCTGTCACCCAGGCTGGAGTGCAATGGCACAATATCAGTTCACTACAGCCTCCAATTCCTGGGCTCAAGCAATTTTCCTGCCTCAGTCTCCCGAGTAGCTGAGATTACAGGAGTGTGCCACCACGCCCAGTTAATTTTTATATTCTTAGTAGAGACAGGGTTTCAACAATGTTGTCCAGGATGGTCTCAAACTCGTGACCTCCAATGATCTGCCTGCCTCAGCCTACCAAAGTGCTGGGATTATAGGTGTGAGCCACCACGCCTGGCCTGTAATAAGCTTTTTAATAGTATGTTGTGAAAAAATGGCATTACAATAGTGAGGCTAGAACTTCACTGCCTCTTTATTTTCATGAATATTTTCAGTTGAAAAGAAACACAATTCAAGATATTAATATTGAATTCTTCCAGATTCCCTATCTCTGCACCCCCTGCTCTAGAGCAGAAATTATTTAATCTTATCTTCTGGCTTATCTTGTTTTCTAGCCTGCAAACCAACCTTAACCTCAGACAGTAAATACTGGACATAATTACAACTTCAAGTGAGTGGGCTCAACTTTCACTCCTGCATCAATCAGAATCTGATCTTCTCCTCACATGGTTGTAGTCCAGTATTTCACCCTCAAACCCCACTTCTAATACCTAATTTTTCACCTGCTTTTCCCACTGCTAGTCCTAAAGACTTCAACAGACTTGTTTCAATACTAAAGAGAAATCCTGAATTGGTTGATGATATATCTCCTTCACATCAACTATTCTTTATAAAAATCTCACATGGTCTTTGGGAACAGTCTGCTACATTATACACACCCATTCTTCTTCTATATTACAAGCCTTTCTAGCAGAGAGACTATATTTTATCCATTTCTGTATCCCAAGTACCTAAGAGTGTCTGGCTTATATTAGGTTCTCCAATAACAATTGTTGAATGAATGAAAGAATGTATACTAAATGTCTACAGTATGAAAAATAAATAAGTAGTAATTTCAGACTACTTTGATGTCAAAGTGATTGCTGTTTGACTCACCTTGTCTTCTTACACTTTGACTTTCAGATACCAAGTCTTGAATTCAGTTCTACCATGGTGTTACTTCATTGGCCTTCTTTCTTGACTGATATCTAAGGAGGTCACGTACTATTAATGCAACCCAGGATACTATTTAATACAGCTATACGGCTGAAAATATCACTTTTCAAGAGGAGGTGTTTCATGATATTTACAGACACCTGAGAAAGGGTTCAGGAAAGAACTAGAGAAGGACTTATTCCATAGTAAGGAATAAGGAATTTGATTTATTAAGTCGAATTATGCCCCTGGATGAGAAAAATAGAGATTTGGAATAATAAGTAATTAATAGGGACCAATAAGACAGCGGAAATTTTTATATACCCATCATTTGTAAGAGAAATGTTCAGTTTCCAGTTATAAAGGCAAAATAAGCATTATTAAGATATTGAAAATGAAAGTATAGTATTGATTGCATTAATTAGCATTTACTAAACATTTAAATGGTGCAATGTAAAATTTTAAACACTTTATGTGGGTTAACTTAGCAAATGGGGGAATTGAATTTTCAAATCAGTTAGTAAATTGTGAATAATTAAGACTGTCCACCAAATGAGAGTTGAACAACTGATCCATACATAGAATGACTCTTTAAGGGGGAGACTGCTACATGGCAAATAATTTGATTATTTAACTCATGAGATCATCTAAAACATAGCTCTGAGAGGTAAGGACTGAAACCTGGAACAGCTAGCTCATTTTGCATCCTGTGAGGTCTAGTAAGGTACCTGGGGTAAAGTGCTCAGTGTTCAACTAATCTCTATTTGAATGAATGAACAAGTGTATATCTGACATTGGTGATTTTGTTGCTTGGATATCAAAGGTCAGATATGTAGTAATTATAGAAAATCAGAATTGAGGAATCATAGCAATTAATTGGAAAGCTTTCTCACTGATTCAAATCCAAAACATAGCAAAGAGTAGTGTATTTAAGGAATGACCTATAGTGAAATATCAGGTGCTAATATGGCTTTCTAAATAATCATGAATCATGAAATAAATAATTTTGGAAATGATTCTTCTTTTAAAATCAAACTTCCAAAGAATCTTTACCTATGTAAGTGTGTAAGTGCCATATCTGCATGAAATATATCAGTTAACAAAAGGCTAGGATTGGTTACTATATCTCATATCTGGTTATATCCTTGGAAAGCTGTTCTGGCTAAAATTCAGAATAATAATTTTCTTGTTTACATTGACTATATTTCTAAATTTACTTAAGTTTACCACTTCTGCTGTTATTATTTTTAAGTTGAAAATTCGTTATTTATTTAATGATAGGATTTACCATCCTCTCCAAATGTACTTTCTGAGGATACATATGAACTAGAAATCAAGATTACTATTGATTTGATTCATGTACTCAGTTTCTCTAATCTTTTCCTGTGTATGCTCTATATAGTAACCCCAGGCCTTGCAGAACTTATATGAAAAATCTGACATATCAGAGTGAAAGCCCAACTTAAAACAGACTTTTTAATCATGTTCAAGCTGCCACAGATTAAAACAAACAAACTTTAACATTTGTCAGTCTTTGGCTTAGAAATGTAAGTGGTTAATAAAAGACCATTATCTGATAAAGAAATTTGACATAAGCAACAGAGAAAACAGTATTAACACAGAAAACTTAAAACTACTAAGCTCTTTGTTAACAGTTATTAGTATATAGTGTGAAGTGGGCCATCAGAAATAAAGTTTTGTTATCACTAAACCTTGACAAACAGAATTTGAAGGATAGATATGTTTTGAAATTGAAAGAAGTTGCAATTATAATTCACAACTAGGCAAAATTATTTTCAGATAATATTTCATAAAACAACTGTTTGGGTGAATTAAATTAAATAATTTTTTGCTAGCAAACCTTACTGTAGAAAGCTAGCTTATATAACTAAAAGGTAAGTCTATTCAATTCTTTTTGTCACTACATTATAAATTACTATTGCATCAACAAAATATGACTGGCTTTGTATTAATGTAATTTATGTCCTTGGACACTTTCTCAGTCATAAAGAAAATTTAGTTTTTTTCTTTATCTTCTACCTGATTATATCAGTCTCTTTCTAATATCCATTCAAACTCCATTCATGTGACATGAATATGAAGGTAAAATAAATACAGAAAGAAAAGGAAGCCTGAGAAAACCAAGCCAGAAACTTTGGAATAAAAACATAAATGAATAATCTAAAGCTGGGGTATAAGAAGCATAAGCTCTCCAAATAAATTTATCTAATGAACAAGTTTCACCTTTTGAAGACAGGAACAAAAATAGTAAATGAGCTAGGATATATCAAAGTTCAAGCTGTGGAAGAGAAAATGGCATCATTAATCAAAGTATAAATAATCATGGTAAAAATGCAAACGCAAATTTAGTTATTACATGCTTAATACAACAGAATAGAAAGAACAAGTCTGATTCTTATATTCCAGAGTGAATTAATTGATACAGAACAATAACTTGTTGTCCTCAGCTTTATACTAAAATTACACATTTTAGCACATTCTAAGCTTAGGACATCAATAAGACAAAACACAAAATAATACTAACACTCTGAATTAAAATCCATAGTTGAAAGAAGTGCTATTTATTGAGTCCCTACTGTGGTCAAACATAGGGTTTTATAAACTCAGTGTTAGGTAATCTTCTCAAAAAACTTATGAAGTAGAAATTGTTTTTCAATTTACAAATAGAGGTTATTGGAACTTATACTATTTAATATTAGTAAGGGTGTGTCAAGAAAACTTATAAAACATGATGGATGGTCTTGCCAGTCACAAAGACAGAGATCGCTGAAAGAGACTAATTTTGTGGGGCAAGATCATCAAAAGTGAGTGAACTTAATTTAGACCAATCTAATCATTGATCTAAATGAAAAGTTATGCTTCACACAATGATATGTAAATGAACCTTCAGCAGTTCCGTGTATTCATCATCTTTAGGCACAGTCTTGTTAAATTAGGTAACAACTTTTGACACAGATATTGATGACTCATCAGCAGATTTGTGTTTCTCATTTTTATGCGGTCTTCAATGCTTCTCTGATGATGCAGATGGTAAATGTCAAAGATTACGTGCAAGTGGCACATTCAACATGAAATCTCTTGAGAAAGCAAAATTTAGTAGTGATTTTTCATTTAACATGAACTTTCTTTTGAACTCAGTAGTGTCAAAAACTTTATGGCAAAATGAAACAAAACAGTCATTAAAAATAAAATAGTTATGAATTCATACCATGCAATAAATAAATAGTAAGGGCACAAACACTATCTTCTACAAATCTTCAGCGAAATATTTCTTGCACAAACTAATCTATAATGTCCTGTTTCCAATGGACCTCACTGACTAGGTGCCTTTTTTATTTTTGCAACTCAAGCTGTGAGTCATGACCCAACTAACTGTTCCATCAAGTGGCCTTTCTGGAAAATGCCTTGGACTGTTTTCTTACTCAGGTTTTATTGCCCTTTGTTTTCATTAGAGACAGATTCTAAGCTCTTATTGAAAACTAGGGTTAAACTCTTAAGGCCTGGAACCAGTTGGGGAAAAGAGAGAGAGACTGGTTTTGGTCATTTTTCAAATATAAGCACATATCAAGGTGAAAATGGTTTAACTGCATGTGTCCATATGCTACTAGGACTGTGCCAGAAGCTAGAAGGACAAAGTGGAGGTGTACCAACCCAACCCGGCATATTTTATTGCAACTATTAACAACAACGCTATTTTATTTTATTTAACTATTGATAAAAATGTCATTGCAACTATTAATAATACCTTAATTTTTTTAAGAAAGAAAATATTTGGAATAAATGCTAATAAAATAAATGACAAGAATACTTTGGAATAAACTAGGTATACCACACACAGATACACATATAAGTATGTGTACACATGTGTGCATGCACACTAGATACACATATATTGACATCTGAATATAAATATTATGAAAAAGTACTTCTAAGGCAGTGGCTCTTAGCATGTGACCTGTGGAAACCTGAGTCACTATAGCTAGATTTCCATGAATATCCTAAAATTGTATGCAAAACAGGATGTGTTGAAAATGTGTATGCACATAGGCATTTTTCTGAGGAAAAGTGTAAAAGTGTGCATGAGATTTTCAAAGAGGTCTAAAACTTCAAAAAGCTTAATAATCACTATTCTGAGAGATCACAAAAAGTTACAGTACTTATTTTGTCAATAGTGAAAACAGAAAAAGTATCAGAAAAGGAAAAATTTTAAACAGAAGCCATTTCCCAAGATACGAAATTTGACTGCCTTAGCCATAGTATAAAGAAGTTTTCTTTTCAAACACTGAGCCAATGTCTACTCTATACTCCATTCTGTAATGATACTGTTTATATTAATCTTGAAAGAAGAAAAACCTGGATTCAAAACTGGAGTTTCCTTACAAAAGCCAGCATTGAGCCATCATTGCTATACATGTTGTTATATATGTTTGTTATTTAAACACTGTTGTACACATTTCTTGCTAGCCTGACTATAAGCTACCTTGAATAAGATCCATGCCTTTTGGATCTCCTGTACCAATTCTGATAGATTTGTCTTTAATAAATACTGGTCAATGTGAAATAATATTTTTCTTAGATTGAGAGATTGAATTGGTATCTATTTAATTAGCTTGCATTAAGACAGTCTAAACCTAGCCAAGTTGTCACATCATATGCAATTAAAATAAAACTTCAAATATGTGTATAGGTATATATTACAATAAGTATGATTATTTAAAAACAAGAAAGCTCAAATGACACAAATTCCTTTTTGTGAAGGGCAAGTCCTTGACTTATCAAGCTTGATGATGACAGTAACAATATATGACTCTGTTTCAACAACAAAGGGTAACGTTTGGAGAAAAAAATTTTCTTGCAGTTCAATGAACTAAAAATCAGAATAAAAGTTTCCCAGGTAGCAGAAAGTTTTTGTAGAACTTCACTTTTTCTAATTTCAACTATCTTAAAGATTTTTTTATGGTTATTATTTTAATCTACATGCTGTTACAATTATCTCCTTTACTGGAAACATATGTTTTTCTATTTACCCTAGTCTCTGGTTTATTTAGTACCTTGAATGATGCAGCGATCAACTACCTGTCAATATTAGCTTGTGGAACAAAAACGATGTATGCAAATTCACCAAATAAAGAAAGGAAATTTAATTACATTAAGAAAAACTCAACTGAAAAAGTAATCTTCCAAACTCTTCAAAGAAAATGATAGAAAAAAAAGTAAACAATAAATTAGAGGTAAAAATCATAAAATCATCAGAGGCAAAATAGAGGTAAGCTACTTAGTATAACTACAAATTTCAAATAATGCAAATAACATAAGACCAAAGGAAGATAACATTAAAAACAAATAACAACAACAACTTTCTTTTCTGAAGAAAGCAGTGTAAGATGAGTGGAGCAAATAAAGGGCATCCTAGCAAAGCACCACAAAAACCTCAACTGCAGGAATGAGACAGAAGACAAGCACAAACCAGGTTTATTAACAGAGGTAGAAGAACAAGCATAGGTAACAAAAAACTGAAATTCTAAGGTAATAATTTAATTCTAATCAAGTTTTTCAAAAGCAATGTGGCCTATTCCAGCATAAAAAAAAAAGTTCCTGAACTATAGCAAAACTCTATTGATTGAATAGGTAAAAGCTTTCCAGTAAAGCACACAATCACCTTCATTCCAGTGCCTTGGTTGGAAAGACAAAGTGGAAACCTCCTTCTCAACGTTTTCTGAAAGGCTGCAAGTGAAAAAATATGTCCCTGAAATGAGAAAAGGAAAATCCTGCCCTTTCTCCCCACATCATGCATGGAATATGAATATTCCACAACATAAATGGAAGAAAAAAATTACATGCAAAATGATAGTTAAAGTGATTAGGCATTAAAATTTCTGCCACAAAAACTGAACACTATAGGAACACAATAAAATAAACTATGTACCACTCTCTCTTATGAACATATAGTTTGCAATATAAATTTGGAAGCTTCTGTGAAACAGAAGTTACCATAAACATAGGAATAAGTACAGAACAAAATATTTATTTTCCATATAATTGGTAGAAAATATATGTGTAATATATAAAGAGTTTCTAAAAGTAAACAAGAAATAAAACAATTTGTTAGTAAAGAATGGTAATGCATATAAAAAGACTGCAAGCAGAAAACATGTGCATAGCCAAAAATATATGAAAAAGGCTTAACCTCATTAATAACCAGTAAATAGGAAATAAAACAATAAATTATCATGTTTGTTCTGTTTAGTGTCAGCAATGGTACCAAAATACTGCTGATGAGATTACAAAATAGTAATCATTTTTAGCTATAACTATCAATTTAGTACTTTATCTTTTGACACAATAATTATTTTTGTAAGAGTTTAATTCAGAAAAAAATTTGCAAGCTGTGTGCAGTTGCTGAGACTCTTAATCCCAGCTATTCAGGAAGCTGAGGCAGGAGGATCTCTTGAGCCCAGTAGTTTGAGGCCTCAGTGAACTACAGTGGGGCCACTGCACTCCAGCCTGTGTGACAGAGTAAGACCCTGTCTCTATTAAAAAACTACAACAAAAACAAAACAGTCGCAGATGAGCACATATTTACTTGTATTTAGCTGTTTATTTTGCTGCTGTCTGAAAATTTAAAAAAACAATCCATGTGGCACTAAATATGAGTATTTTAATAAATTATGAAGTATCCATATATCAGAAATGTGTGCAATATAAAATTGAAAATTGCTGGGAGAGTAGATTTTAAGTGTTCTCACAACTAAAAAAATGGTCAGTAAATGGAGTATGAATATGTTAATTAACTTGAGTTAGCCAATCCAAAATATATACATATATGAAGGCATTATGTTGTACACCACAAGTATATACCACTTTTATTTGTCAATTAAAAACAGACATTTTTTCTTAATTTAAAAGAGAATTCAAGAAATTCAAAATTGAAAGAGCTAAGGAGCAAGATAAAAAAAAAACCTCAAAAGCTAGTAGAAGATAAGAAATAACTAAAATCAGAGCAGAACTGAAGAAGATAAAGACACAAAAAAACCCTTCAAAAAAACAATAAATCCAGGAGCTGGCTTTTTGAAAAGATTAACGAAATAGACAGACTGCTAGCCAGATTAACAAAAAAGAAAAGGAAGAAGAATCAAATAGATGCAGTAAAAAAACGATAGAGGAGATATCACCACTGATTCCACAGAAATACAAACTACAAACAGAGATTACTACAAACAACTCTATGCACATAAACCAGTAAACCTGGAAGAAATGGATAAATTCCTGGACACTTGCACCCTCCCAAGCCTAAACTAGGAAGAAGTTGAAACCTTTAATAGACCAATAGCAAGGGCTGAAGTTGAGGCAGCAATTAATAGCCTATAAACCAAAAGAAGTCCAGGTCCAGACGGGTTCACAGCTGAATTCTACCAGATGTACAAAGAGGATATGGTACCATTCCTTCTGAAACTATTCCAAGCAATACAAAAAGAAGTAATCCTTCCCAAATCATTTTATGAGACCAACATCATCCTGATACCAAAACCCAGCAGAGACTCAACAAGAAAAGAAAACTTCAGGCCAACATCCATGATGAACATAGATGCAAAAATCTTCAATAAAATACCGGCAAACCAATTACAACAGCACATCAAAAAGCTTATCCATCACAATCAAGTAGGCTTCATTCCGAGGATGCACACCTGGTTCAACATACACAAGTCTATAAACGTAATCCACCACATAAACAGAACCAAAGACAAAAACCACATGATTATACAAATAGATACAGAAAAGGCCTTCAATAAAATTCAACAGCCCTTTATGCTAAAAACTCAATAAACTAGGTATCCAAGGAACATATCTCAAAACAATAAAAGCTATTTATGACAAACCTACAGCAAACATCATACTGAATGGGCAAAAACTAGAAGCATTCCCATTGAAATCCAGCACTAGACAAGGATGCCCTCTCTCACCACTCCTATTCAATATAGTATTGGAAGTTCTAGCCAGAGCAACTATGCAACAACAACAACAAAAAAATAAAAGTATTCAATTAGGAAAAGAGGAAGTCAAATTGTCTCTATTTGCAGACAACATGATTGTATATTTAGAAGACCCTATCATCTCAGCCCAAAATCTCCTTAAACTGATAAGTGACTTCAGCAAGTCTCAGGATGCAAAATCAATGTGCAGAAATCACAAGTATTTGTATACTCCAATAACAGACTAACAGAGAGCCAAATCATAAGCAAACGCCCATTCACAGCTGCTACAAAGAGAATAAAATACCTAGGAATACAACTAACAAAGGATGTAAAGGACCTCTTCAAGGAGAACTACAAAGCACTGCTCAACGAAATAAGAGAGGACACAAACAGATGGAGAAACACTCCATGCTCATGGTTATGAAGAATCACTATCATGAAAATGACCATACTGCCCAAAGTAATTTACAGATTGAATGCTATCCCCATCAAGCTACCTTCTTCACAGAACTGGAAAAAACCACCTTAAACTTCATATGGAACCAAAAGAGAGCCCAAATAGCCAAGATAATCCTAAGCAAAAAGAACAATGCTGGAGGCATCACGCTACCTGATTCCAAACTATACTACAAGGCTACAGTAATCAAAACAGCATGGTACTGGTACCAAAATAGAGATATACACCAAGGGAACAGAACAGAGGCCCTTGAGGCAATGCTACACATCTACAACCATCTGATCTTTGACAAACCTTACAAAAAGCAGCCATGGGGAAATGAGTCCCTGTTTAATAAATGGTGTCGGAAAAACTGGCTAGCAGTATGCAGAAAGCAGAAACTGGACCCCTTCCTGACACCTTACACTAAAATTAACTCCAGATGGATTAAACACTTAAACATAAGACCTAAAACCATAAAATCCCTAGACAAAAACCTAGGCAAAATCATTCAGGACATAGGAATAGGCAAGGACTTCATGACTAAAACACCAAAAGCATTGGCAATAAAAGCCAAATAGACAAATGGGATATAATTAAACTCCAGAGCTTCTGCACAGCAGAAGAAACAATCATTAGAGTAAACCAGCAACCAACAGAATAGGAAAAAACTTTTGCAATCTACCCATCTGACAAAGGGCTAATATCCAGAATCTACAAAGAACTAAAACAGATTACCAAGAAAAAAAACAAACAAACCCATCCAAAAGTGAAAGAAGGATATGAATAGACACTTTTCAAAGGAAGACATATATGAGGCCAACAAACATATGAAAAAATGCTCATCATCACTGATTATTAGAGAAATGCAAATCAAAACCACATTGAGATATCACCTCATGCCAGTTAGAATGGTGATCATTAAAAAATCTGGAGACAACAGATGCTGGAGGGGATGTACAGAAATAGGAACACCTTTACACTGTTGGTGGGAGTGTAAACTAGTTCAACCATTGTAGAAGACAGTGTGGCACTTCCTCAAGGACATAGAAACAGAAATTCCATTTGACCCAGCAATCACATTACTGGGTATATATCCAAAGGACTATAAATCATTCTATTATAAAGACACATGCACACGTATGTTCACAGTGGCACTGTTTACAACAGCGAAGACCTGGAACCAACCCAAATGCTCATCGACGATAGACTGGACAAGGAAAATGTGGCACATATACATCATGGAATACTATGCAGCCATAAAAAATGATGAGTTTGTGTCCTTTGTAGGGACATGGATGCCTGGAAACCATAATTCTCAGCAAACTGACACAAGAACAGAAAATTAAACACCACATGTTCTCACTCATAGGCGGGTGATGAACAATGAGAACACATGGACACAGGGAGGGGAGCATCACACACTGGGGTCTGT